>JAOXYD010068092.1:0-12735 GCA_028565735.1 Pinacopodium congolense | reverse complement strand
TACTTGTTCGATAGGTGCACTTGCCTTTCGTCACGTTGGTTTTTATTTAATCTCATTTTGGTTTTTAAAGTAAAATCGGTTTAAAGAACACCCATTTTTAATCACTCAACCAACGAACAACAGTCTCTCCATATAAATAATGTCTCTAGATCTTAAGGGCATGCACAATCGCTGCTAAATCTAGATCATGAGTGGGATATTTTAATTCATGTTATATCAACTATCAAGAAGTGTATTTTATCTCCTTCCCATACTGTATGAAAAAACACCATAGACTTATCCTCGAAACATCAGTATATACCTCAAAACCTCCACCACTAGACGGTAATACTAAAATAGGGTTAGAAGTTAATCTCCACTTAAGCTCTTCAAAACTCTCTTGGCATTGCTCAAACCATTGAAACTAAACCCATATCTTCAATAACTTAGTCAACGGGTTAGCTATTATCGAGAATCCCTCTACGATTCTTCGATAATATCCAGCAAGTCCCAGCAAGTCCCAGAATACACCAATATGTCATTAATAAAAACTATCACAAACTAATCCAAATACTCCTAAAAAATCATGTTCATTCATACCATAAAAGTAGTGAGTGTATTAGTCAACCCGAAAGGCATGACTAGGAACTCATAGTGCCTATACCGAATACGAAACGTTGTCTTGGGAGTATTTGACTTAGCTATCCTTAAATGCCAATATCCCGATCTCAGATAAATCTTAGAAAATACTATTGCTCCCCTCAATTGATCTAATAATTCATCTATGCTTGGCAATGGGTACTTGTTCTTAACTGTCACCATGTTTAATTGTCTGTAGTCAATACAAAACCTCATACTACCATCCTTTTTCTTTATAAACAGCACTGGAGCTCCCTAGGGTGAGGTACTTGGTCTAATAAAATCCTTCTCCAACAACGCTTCTAACTGCTTCTTCAATTCTTGCAACTCTACAGCAGCCATCTTGTGTGGTGCAATAGATATTGGTGTAATCTCAGGTAAAGTCTCAATGGAGAAATCTATCTCACGTTAAGGCAGTAAACTTAGCAAGTAATCAAAGAATACATCTGGAAACTCCCTCACTATAGGAATGTACTCTAACCCAGGGCCGACTTCTCTCAGATCTATAACATGAGCTAGATAAACCTTTCATCCCTCTAACATCAACTGCCTAGCAATCATGGCCGAGATCACACAAGCTGGAGCCACTTTGCGAACTCCCATAAATATTACGTTTGGTTTACCTGAAGGCTCTATCATCACCTCCTTAGCATAACAGTCTACTACAACTAGATGCTAAGCTAACCAATCCATCCCTAAAATCATATCAAACTCCCTTAATTCCATCAAGATCAAGTCAACTGGTAATGGAACTCCATTAATCATCACAAGCATATCCCTCCTCACACTACTCACTATCAAATAATCTCCCACTAGTAAGTGAACTCTCAGGTCATACCCTAAAGAACTGACCTCCCTTGGAACTCTAGAAGCAAACTCTAAAGATATATAAGAATGAGTAGAACCAGTATCCACTGCTAAAAAACCCTTAATATCAAATAATAAAATTGTACTAGAAATGAAATCATTGGCTGCAGATGCCTCCTGGCTCGTTATCTGATATATCCTAGCCTGAGTCTGACCTTAACCTAAAGATATCCTACTAGCATTAACACCTCTACCACTATTGCTATCACCAGCTCTACTGGAACCTCTGCCTGAACTAGATGCACCACTCTGACTAGGCACGGTAACCTGAACTCTCACTTCTGAACACCTCCCCACTGTCGGACATTCTTTCTGAAAATGCCTCCGCTATCCACAAATGTAAAATGCCTTACTTAAAGGTGCAGGTCCCTAATATAGTCCCCCGTAAACTCTCCCACAAGTACCATATCTTTATGCCTCTCCACCTCCTCTACTAAAAGAACTTCTAAATCTCTAACTAGCGCCCTCTATCTGATCTGATTGATGGAACACTAGCTGTACTGTACTAGCTTAAATCCTTAACAGCTCTATGATCTCCATCAGACCTGAAGAAACTACCACCCCTATTTGAAGTAGCACTAACTCTCCTAAAACCCCTGCACTAGCAGACCATGATTGACTAGCTCTCACTCCCCGTCTAAGAGATCGACTCCCCTCTCTAACATGCGACTCTGATCACCCTTAAGGTCTCCTCTCCTCCTGTCCTATTTTATCACATCCTCCACTCTTAATGTAGTCTCCAGTAACTCCTTAAAATTTGAAGTGGCTACTCCTAAACCCATCCAGATCTCTATCCTCAAACCCTGCTCAAATAGATAGCATTTATCCCCTGGGTTTGTCACAGCCTCTAATGCATTCTTAGATAGAGCTATAAAATGAGCCTCATAATCTAATACACTCATATCCTAAGTCTAAATCAAAATCATAAACTCCATCTTTTTCCTGTCTCTATAGATTATTAGTGTGTACTTATTACTAAACTCTCTCTCAAAATCCTGCTAAGTCACCTATCTCGGCTCATATGATCTCTTCACTGGCTTCCACCAAGTCACTACATTGCCTTGGAACAGTGAGACAATATATTACAACATCCTCTCCAAAGTACACTCTAAACGATCGATGACTAGCTTTGTCTGCTCCCACCAAGCCTCAGCCTCCTCATGATCTGTAGTACCCCTGAAATCCATTGCACTCATCCTACGAATCCGCTTAAAATTACAATCCACTCTCAAATCTCATCGACCTGGCGCTACAGCCATCACCTGTTGCATCGTCTGGAAAAAATATGTCATTTAAGGTGGCACTTTTACCCCTGCTCTATTTACTCCAACATCCCTCTAATCAATCACATCGGGAGTGTGGACCAAGTTACTCGATTCCTCGGTTGACTTTGGTCCAAAAGTATCATCTTTAGACACTATCCTACATCAGAAAAAATTATACATCAGTTCTCTTAATAACTCCATTTATCCTTAGAAATGTAAAATCACCCTGATACTACCTAATGTAGCTCTCCCCTACCTTAATCACACAACTCATACCACAATCATCAGAAAACAGCACCTAACCAAACCTCAACCAAACATTAAATCACAATTATAGTAAATCTGTCTAAAACACACTTTAAACCACTAAATGATTTAAACACACAACCTAACCACAATTTCCATAAACCTATTCATGAAGCATATATATAATCATCATGCAATTCATATAAATCATACATTTGACCAGAATTCTACACTCTAAAAAACTAATCAATATATACTTTTATATCTCCAAAACCACATTCATAAGTCATAAAATTCTTATATAAACATAGATATCCAAAGAAAATTTTAATATGGGTCACATTAATATCCAATCTGTAATCATCAGTCTAAAAACCTGCCTGTACAATGCACACTCACTCACACATATATATATATATATGTGTGTGTATATATATATATCCATTTTAGAATACAATATCCACCTATAACAAGGTTAATCTATATAAATGCCGCACAATCCAAAATAAAGCTCTCAAAAGTAATCATAATAGAGCTCATATTAACCCACAGAACAAAATATCATCATGCTAGCCCTACCAATCACCTCAAAACTCAATCTCGAGATTTGGGGTTATTAGCAAGCTCTCGATCCCCTGAAAAATATAATGGAAAGGGATGAGTTACCTAATCAATAAGGGTTACTTGACTATCCCCTTATATCTCAATAACTCGGTAACTTAATATAACATGAAGCAAAAAGATAGACTTGTAAAGAAAAAGTACAAATGATATTCAAATGCATAATCCAGAATCTAACATCTCAAAACACTTATTAAATAAACATAATATCCAATATTATTGTTATTTTTCTTACTATTAAATCAATTTATGCTATATTTCTCATTATTGATCTATTCAGGCCCTACTTAACCTAGTATGCCTATATCCAATGGTTTCCCAGCTCAACTCATCATCACAATCTCAATCATCTCCAAACGGATGAGCAAAATATAAAATATATATATATATATACAAATATACAAATATTGGCACAAGGTATCTCTCACTCAATCTCATCCGATCTGGGATCCTGGTACCACTTCAGTAACTAGCCATCAGCACAAGGTATCTCCAAGACTCAAGATACCCTAGTACCACTTCAGTATCTAGCTATCAGCACAGGGTATCTTAGGGACTCAGGATGCCCCGGTACCTACTCCATAGATAGGTACCTTTCTACATCTCATCCATATCTCAACAGTTCATTAATATCAAGATCATTGAATATAACCTGTCCTAAGTAGGCCACTAATTCATCACTAATCTAAACCCAATTCATTATAATTCAATATATCATATTCAAATCTCAAGTTGTTTTTACCAAAGAAATCCCTCAACTCAGATATATTTAAAATCCCACACAATCTGTACTCATCATAATACTTAAGACAATGCATAATTATGAAATTGACATTCAATTGAACAATTTACACATATTACAAATCACAAAACAAATAATAGAAAATGATCACTTAATTCTCAGTTTACTCTGCTAATTAATTATTTCATCATTTTTTAAAAATTTGCATATAACAAAAATATGTATCATAAATTATAAATCATATAAATATGTCAAACATGCATGTTTCAGAAATAAGGGAAGAATCCAAGTTAACCTTACCTGCTTTCTTAAAATAATGATTTCATTAGATCTAATATACCCTCCCACTTATCCTTAGGACCTAAATATTTATAAAAATCCTATTAGATAAATTTTAGGAACAAATTCACCCAATTTACACTTCATAAATCTAAACATCCCTTTTATACCAAAAAATTCTAAATATTAAAAATATTTTACTTTCTTTACCTCCGTAAATGCTAGAATTCTAACAACATTTCTTAAAATTCTCATTTCCCTTTAATATCCTTTAAAATGTCAACATTATCCAACTTCCTTTTTCTTTTTCCAAATTTAACCTTATCCTTTTCTTTAAAATCCCAAAACATAATTCTCTACTCATCTTTTCCCTTCTTTTTCCTAAATTACCCTTAGTCTTTCTCTAAAATTTGTATCAAGTCCTTAAAATCTCCTTTTCCTAACTTAACCCTTATCTTACTAAAAATCACAAAATTATCAAAAACTCTAATTCCCTAAAATATCCCTTACTTTACTAAATATTACAACATTGCCATCATATTCAACCTCTCTACACTCCCTCTCTAACATCTCTCTCTCTTTCCATATTTCTTTTTTTTTCCTTTCTTCTCTTTTTTGCTTTCTAGAATCCTTTTCTATTCATTTTCCTTCTCCTTTCTCTCTTTTTCACTCACTAATTCATTTGATTTCATCACTTCATCATCCTTTAAAAAATTTCCAGCCCCTTTTCTTCTTAATTTTTCCACCAAATTCCAATTAATTTCACAATTAAATGCATTAAAACATTATTCAAACCAAAATACAGCTTCAAAGAATTCATTAACACCAAGATTAATTACCTTCCACTGATTTTGTTCTTATTTGAGCTTGGTTGTTAACTTCCCCAACTCCTTTTCTATTTCACTGTCCAAAGAGCAAAAGGAGAAGAAAAATCAACGAATGGAACACATGTAATCAAGAAAACCCACATGTAAGGGAAGTGGAACAAAACCTATACTTTATCTCACCTTCCTCAAGACTTGAAATGAAGAAACAAAAAAGGAAATGGAGGCTAGAAATGAATCAGTTTTATAACAATAACCATTAAGCAATTGGGTCAGGTCAGGTCGATTTGGACAGAAATTTGGGTCAAACCCGGTCCAATTAATCATGGGCCTCACAGAATACGTGTTGATTTCTCGACTAAGTTTATCAAAGCGAGAGGCGCCTTTAGCATCGTTTTGTCTGGTGGCTCTCATATATGATCTCTTAAGGGTAATACATTGAGAAATTGAAAGATAGTTTCATAAATAAATAAAAAAGTTTCCCTGGATCATTTTTAGTTCAAAGAGCACTAGGAGCTTCAACTGCAATTAGTAACTTAAAACACATGAAACTGTTCATTATAAGTTCTATGTACAAGCATATGAACTTGAATAGTAAAAATGCATTTTCACACTCTAGGATCCAAATATTATCTTATTTATAGTTAAACTAAGAAAATCGGATAGCCTCTAAATTTTTAAACCTAACATAATGAATTACTTTTATTTTTGCTATGATAGTGGCAAAAAAAATTTTCTTTTGCCGATTCTCCACACTAGCATGAATCAAGAATGAAGAAGACAACCAAGCGGAGAAGGCAAACTCAATTTTTTTTGTCGTATTTAAGAGACTGGGTGTTTTCATAGGTCTACTGTACATGGTGGGACCTCTAACTAAACTTTAAAAAACTGTTAAAGTTGATGGTATTATTTTTTCAAGTCTAATTTAAATGTGTTTCTAAATGTTAGGGCTCTTTTTCAAATATTTTTGAAACGTTAAAATTTGACCTATTCAATTCAAAGCTTTAGGTCTGACCCAAATTTATGTGTAAACATTAAAGGTTTATATGGACCTTTTGCCTTTTAAATATGTATCCACATAATTTTGTCATCCCCTAAATGTGTTCATTCTCTCTTTGTCATCCATCCATGCCAACTAAGAGATAAGAGCTCAAGTCACAGAAGAAGAATGAAAGATAAAAGATAACCAAAAACGCACAATAAATTGAAATAATATAAATTAAATCTATGATCCTACCACAAAGAAAAATTAAATTTAAATGGTTTGGTTGCCTCCCTACAAGTCCTTCTTTAAGGTCTTTTAAGTGGACCTTAACATTAGATAATGATGATTCTTTTCTTAGGTCTCTTCTTATGTAAGGTACTTTAACAAAGTATTTTGGTAATCAATCGCTTGCCTGTTGCCAGTAATTGTTATCCTAATAAAATTAATAAATGATAGTACCTGTTTTTTTTTAAGTGAAGTCCACAACATTAATAGCTTTTTCTTTTTTCTTGATTGGTCTCCTAATCAGTTGTAAATAAAATTTCCTTCGCTTACTCACTTGGCTCTACTTCTGGAATATTGGATATACTTTCTTGCTCATTGTCTACATTTAATCCCACCAATTATCCCATCTGTATCTCAAAATTGTGGAAGGAAGCTTTTAAATTACTTAGTCGAGCCTCTATAGCTTTATACCCAGCCTTATTTACATATATGAATTTATTAATCGATTTTTCTAATCTTGACTACTCTTCTTGTTGGATTGATTACTCCACTTGTAGTGCAAAGTTGGAAGTAGAGGCCTCTATACCTTCGAATTGAGCTTCTGATGTGGATATGGCATTCTACAATTGCTCTCTCAATCTCTCGACTCTTCTTCTTGTTGTTGATAATTGCTCAAAAGAAGCGGCTCAAAATAAGCCCAACCAAAAGAATAATATGGATGATACATCGAATTATATATGTAAGTTTCACTTCCATAGTGCTTATAAGCCATCTACTCAGCTCTTCTCCTATTGATCGAATCCATGAAGTTATCATACCACTGGTAGTCTGGATAATCTTGCATATCCATGTCGGCGTCTACTTGCGATCATAAGAAGATAACTACGTGTATAACTCAAACTCAAATAAGATCAAATAAAATAAAATAACAAAGAAAAAAAATAAAGTTTAGAATAATCAACACTAATATCCCTAGTATTAACAACTAGATTCCTTAGTAACAATGCCAAAAACCTGTTGCGGTCTAAATAAACTCTAATTTTGAATCAATTTAATCCTAGACCAACTAAAGGAAAGTATACCTTATCAATAAGTAGTATAAAATGCTAAGAAACTGAGTATCATCTCTTTAGGAATCTGAGTGTAAAACTAAATCAACTAATGTTAATTATCTACATGAATCCAAGTTGATTGATTAATAAGGAAATAGAAAGTTATTAACTAAAATAAAAAGAAATAACGTTCCATCTAAACATGAGCTAATGAATTAGGAGTCTAACAAATGATAAATTAGCTAGGAGTTCTAATTTCAATGGATTAAACAAATAAGAAACAATTCGTTGAATAGATTTAAGGCATTCATCATAAAAACAAGATATAACCATTGGTCATGGAAACACATTTTCTCTTTTAAACTCAATTCATCTACTTGGTCTAATAAACAAATTGAAACCAAAAGACATTAATCTCAAGATTCCTAAATCTAAGTTCGTTGGATTTAAAAACCTTCACAAAAGATTTTAGAGTAGATCAACACCTAATTTTAATTATGTCACCTAATTAATCTTCCAATAATTAAAAGCCAATGTTCATAGATCCTTTAATCATCTAAAAATCTAACTAAGATTGCCAATCACATAAAAATTAAATTAACTACTTTAATTTGAAAAAAATCCTCCAATCAAACAAGACCTATAAAATCCTAAACCTAGATAAACAAATTAAGCACACATATTCAACAAGAAAAGAAAGAATATAATAAGAAAACACACATTTATGGATGAAAATCAAGAGTCAATACAAGAGAAGAAAGAAAGATGAAGGAATACAATCAAAATTGTTCTTTTTCATTGGAATCCCACCCTTCAATCCACCTTGAATTATCTTGAAGGCTCTAATCCACTTTCTCAACGCAAAGAAAGAACAAAAGAAAAGAAAACCTAAACTAAACTCTAACTAAGATTGAAACATTGTCACTTCCTAAACTACCATGTTTTTCTCTTCTTCACGTCTTCAAATCTCCTCTTTTCTATGTTTTTAAGCTCCTTTTATATGCCGTATGAGGCTACTAGGGTTTTAGGGGTGTTTTGGGCTCAAGTTGGCAAGTTTGCCTTTAAAAATTCCCAAAATGACGTTGTGCCATTTAAGTCCTAGAAATTGACAACTTCTACCTATCTTGGTTTTTTCTACTCTAACTCCTGCTACATAACTCTAATAGCCATGAAATTTGCTATGTAGACTCTTCAAATGATTTGCTAGCACCTTATAAAATTTCATAGAATTTTGAGCTCTAGAGGTGCACCTAATGCCTTCCCAAATCTAGCTATACCAAATCTAGAGATTAACTGAACTTATCTTGTTCTTTTCTTTATACACTCCTTTTGAATTTGGTATTTAACTTTATAACATGATTCTTTAAGTTCTAAAATTGATTCAACACCTCTTCGAATTCTAGAAGTGCCTCAAAATAATCACAAAATTGCTTCCATTTCTGTTTTGAGCTATTTTTTATTCTTTTCAATCCAGTTAAGTCCAAATAGCTTTAAACTTGTAGTATAATCAAAAGAACATATAAATAGGACAATTTTATAGATATTTAGGAGTGAAAATACAATAAAACATAGAATAAAAACCAATATAAATCACTTCTAACACCTTTCAATCCTTAATTAATCTATTTAGATATTTTAAAACTAATTCTTTAACTAATTAATCCATTGGGCAATCCTTAAATCCAACTTAGTAATATTTGCATAACTGGACAATTTTAGTTAGTAATTTAATTTGATTTCGATTCTCTAGATAATTGCGACCTAATTGACTCAATATTTTCAATTTGAAAATCTATGTGGGACGATAATTTGGATCTTAAATATTCCATTATATTACTTGTGATTTACTTGTTGTAATTGTTGGTTTTAAATTCGATTTAAGAAAGTGTGCTTAATTTGCTTAGTTTGTTAATTCATTTGGATTATTTGGCCTTAATAGACAATAGCCAAAAAACAACACCTAGTTATGAGATTGGGTGATTGTTGTTTATGTGATTATTATCCAGCTTCCTTTTTTGTTGATTTAATTGTTGTATTTTACACAAAAATAAGCATTTCTTGTAGAGAAGATTAAGAATTCAAGCAATGCAATTTGTAAATTTCATGAACTTTATGATAGTGTTTATTTTCAAAGGGCAAGCATGATTGCCAAAGTAGTTGCAAATTTTTCAATCAAAGAAAACATAAGTATATAGCTTACATGTATACAATGTAATTTCAACATTTGATGTAACAATATAACAAGGAAAGATGATAACAATGTAATAAAGCATACTTTAAATGTATACCATGCAGATTTCAGTCGAAGGAAGAATATGTTGATCTATATATAACGTAACTATATTTGAACATCTTTTTATTAATAAAAAATTTTCAAAATTTTGTAGTACTTGAAATTCTTGATGATGTAATGTACAGTTAGCTCCAAAATATGAATTCACTATAAAGACATAATTTGTTACAAAATTGTTATATCAAAAATAGAATTCATTATCTAAGGCATCTTATTAACAAAACATTGGACACCTCATAACTATTGTCCAATCTATACAAAAAATGGAACCATAGTTAATTTTAACCTCTCAAAAGCACATAAATTAAGGAATCCATGACAATCTATTAACTTCTTATTTCAATGTTAACTCCAAAAGGTCTACGTTTTAAAGCTTGTTCTTATAGTTGACGTGAAGTGACACTTAGGTTATCCTTCCATCTAAGTCCTCTTAGTTCAAATGAAAGTTTAAACTTATTAGGATAAACTAACCTAAAAGTTCTCTTCACCATCGATTTTAGAGCTAGTATAGAGGGTTATGATGGAGCAAGTAGCTGATAGAGGTGGTTGTATTGTAGATGTTATAGTTGATGTTCTTGTTACAGAATATTTAACCACTATAATGGTTCACAGAATAAGTACTAACTTTATGCAAAAAATTTTATTTAAAAAGTATTGATGATTGGAAACAAACTTCAACTCCTACTTAAGTGGTTTAAAGTGGATTCTTTCTTTATAGCTTCTTTTGTTGTGGTCAGATTTGATACATCTTTCACATAATTGATATTATGCCCTCACGACAATTTTTGAGTGTTCATCATTTTTTGTTCACTTTTCAATTTCTTCATATTTTTCTTTAACAGGCCAAGCATAAATCTTTTTCAAGGTGGATAAATTTCTATTTGTTCACTTATGGCCTAGAATTTTTTCCCTATATTTAGATTCAATAAGTTATCATACACTTTCATATGTTTGTCTTTATTATAGCACTAATCCACGTATGCATCTAAACTTTGCTTGGCATGAATATAGCACCAATAACATGACAATAAGGGTAATAATAGAGTTCTTATCCCCTATAACAACATGCTTTCTCTCTTTTCAAGGGGCTTATATGGCTATCAACTCCAATTTTGTAACTTCATACATCCTATGTCCATTTTATATAACTCCCCATCTTATTGCGTTCAACTTATTCTTATTTAGCTTCTTCATCACTTTAGGTGCTATATAATCCTTCCACTTTTTGGCAGCTAAATGTCTCTGCATTAGCCTCTAACATGTTAATAACAAGATGATCTTAAGCCACCAAAATTCAAGAATTGGAAGTCTCACTCATATTATCATAATATTTTAAATTTCACTAAAATGCCCTATGCTATGTCTCCTTCAAATATTCAAGTAAAATTTCAACATAACCTAGTACAAGTTTGTTTAATCTCATGAGCATATCATCAAATTGCTGTAGAAAAGTGGCTAAAGCATAACTCTAAAATGTTTTTTTTTAGGTTTTTACCCTTCTATTTGCGAACTCAATTATGGCATATGTGGCTTACATATATCTTATATATAGTATAAAGAAATATATTATCTCTAACTATTAGGAATCCCTAAAAATTGTCATCAAAACTAGTTAGAAAAAATGGTATAAATTATACAAATTTTATAATATTGACAAGTGTATGCCTTTTGCATATTCGATATTATAGTATTCTAGTTGCATCTCCAAGATTCAAATTAATAGCCAATTGTTGAATGAACTATATCTAATTCTCATTATTCTCTGCCTTAATAACTACTTGTTGAATAGGATACATGCCACGATTGTCATCAATACCTATGGTTTCTAAGAGTTGACCTTGATACTTTCTCTTTAAGAAACAACTATCCATGTCAATTACTGATTTTGACTTTTTCCAACCATTTTTTATACCATTAAAATACACATTAATCCTTTTAAAATTCAATTTATTATCTTGTCCAATCATCCTAAGTTGAAGATCCATTATAGAACTTGAATTTATTCCCTTCAACTTACTAATATAACCATATAGCTCACTACATTCATCGTAATTCTCCATTGCCTTCAATTTTAAAACCTTCCTCCTTGCATACTTACACATGCTATTATTAACCAACAAATTAAGTTTCTCCTTACATTCTTCAACATTTTTACCTTATTTCTCATTTTATTGAGTATTTTTTAAAAATGTATGGTGATGTAGTTGGAATTAACCAACTTTATATAATTTGTCGAATTGCACATTCGCTCTAGATTATATTTTTTGAGCTTTAAACACCTTTTTTTTTCTATCATCTAAAGCAAATATCGAAGCCTTTTATTTCTTTCTTTTTAAACTTTAAATCATACTGTGTTGCAGCTACATACCAATAAGTATCTCTTCAACGTGAACCACGATCATAAAAATCATACCCAATAACCATTATGTGGGCACAATACCATGAAAATTTCTTTGGCCTTGACTATATCGTCTTAAGGCTACATATTAATCTTCACCACTGGGACATTCATTATGATCTAGGAAACTCCTAGCATCTAAAGAGACAATTTATAGTGTACTGTGATGTAAATAAATGCTAATGTCAAAGTTCGAGTCATAACCATTTATAATCTTGATGAGCTCGTCGTAAGCTACCAAAAAATAAAATACCTAACTAACCTAACTAAGTAGTTAGGGCAAGTCAGGGTCGATCCCACAAAGAGCTAGAGTGAATTGT
>JAOXYD010068083.1:0-12736 GCA_028565735.1 Pinacopodium congolense | reverse complement strand
TTACCGATAGCTCATATACACTCAAGATCACTTAACAATAATGTGTAAACACTTTCTATACTTCTTGGATACATAAAGAATACTCAACACACCAATTTAAACCCTTCATAAGGCCAAATAGCCATTGCCTAATTTTCTTATTCATTAATTAATATACTCGTTGTACAATCTGCCTACTTCAAAGTCACTGTTACATTTTCATCATGTTCAGTCAACCAAAATATAAAAATTCAATTGCAATTATGAATATTTAAAATTCTGAATATATTTTATTTACTATATAATTTTAAACATATTTCAATGAATAAATATTTATTTATTTCATCTTAATCATTATTTAGGGTTTTATTAATATAAAATTGGAATTTTTTATTTACTATAAAATGTTTACAAAATGTAAATTCCAATTTGTATTATTTATTTTATATGTTATTATGAAATATAAATTACATATTTTATGTAACTTGGAAAAACTATGTTCTTATATAAAATAAGGTTAAAATATAGTAAAATATATTCTAACTATGTTTACAACTAAAAATAATAAAATCATAACACAATAACAAAACTAGCTACTACAACCAAAAATAGCAACTAAACACAAAAACTAAAAACAAAAAAAAAATCACAACCATCAACTAAAACCAAAAATTAAAAACTGAAACTAAACTGGGCCGTTTGATTGAATTTTTAGTTGTGATTTTTGGTTGTGGATGCTATATTTTTATATTGGGTTTTGTGTATTTTTATAAATTTTTGTGTTGTCTGTCTTGATTTCTGTACTGTATTAGATTGTTTTTTTTCGATTTCTGTGATATTCTTTATTGATTTTTGTGTTTAAAAAATCCAAAACCAAATCCAAATCTAGAGTTTTCAAATTAAACAAGGATGCTTACGTCTATCTCATAGGACTTGAAATAAAAATGAAATGTGTAGACTCTTAAGGGTTGAAAATAGAGGAAATGTTTAGAGTTGAGTCACAGGACTTGAAATGAAGGGCCTGTTTGAAAATGATTTGATTTTTGAATTTTTTAAACACAAAAATAGATAAAGAATATCACATAAATTGAAAAAAAACACTAATACATCACAAAAATTGAGACAGACAACACAAAAATTTATAAAAATATATAAAATTCAACACAAAAATACAATAACCACAACAAAAAATAGCAAGCAAAAGCTTAATCAAACAGCCCAAAGTAAAAGATTATAGCAATACCTTGGGCCTAAATTATCTTTCTTTTATAAACTAGTTGTTATTTAATTTCTATTTTATTTTTAGTCATTTGAAACTTTTTAGTTCATAATTTAACCCTAAAGTCCCTCCATTTATTCACAAATTGACTAACTCAATTTTGAACACAAAGTGAATTATGACAAAATGCAATTAAAAAGCAAAGGCTTAAAAGTCAAAACAATAACTACGGCCTCTGATGAATACTTAGCACTCAATCTCCCTCATTATTTTCATAAAAGGAATAAAATCTAGTAATAATTTGATTATTCTTTGTCAAAGTAAATTAGAGAGAAAATAATTTTTTTTGTGTGAATAAAGTTGCCAAATTTTGAAGGAAAGCCTTAGCACTACATCAGTTTTATCTCTTCCTTTAGAAGATGATAAGTTTTAGTATAGTTTTGATGCTTTTCAATTTGATTTTGGGTTATTTATTATTGTAAAATGGTAAATTCATTGCCTATACTTCGAGGAAACTTAAAGTGATGTGACGTGAATTATTATGATCATGAGCTAAACATTGTAGCAGTATTCTTGCATCTAAATTTGTAGTGGCATTGTCTTTATGGCGTTATGATATATCAATTGATCATAAAAGTTTTAAATACATTACCCAGTGGAAGAAGTCGATATAAGGCAGAGGCGTCGGGTCAAATTGCTTAAGGAATACAACTGCACCATTCATTATTATCATAGAAAGACTAATGCAATGGTTGATGCTTTGAGCTGAAAAATATTGTGGGGGTCTGTGTCACGTAACATCTGTTAGGAGGAGTTCAATGTTAGAATTTTATGGTTTAGTTGATCGTGGTTAGCATTTTGAAAATGATTTTTTTGAAGAAATTTTAAAATTGATTTTAATGGAGACTTAGTTGCCTATTTACAAGTTCACATTACATTTATTAAGCAAATTTAGCTCGCTTAAGATGAGGATCTTAAATGTGTCAAGTTGATGAAGTGTTGCCATTTTCTAATACTCTAATTTTTACCAATTCTTATTTTATTTTATTTCATCATATGTAGCTGCATTAATTTTATTTTAATTGTGTTTATTTTCATTTTTTATCACATTTAATTTGGATTGCATTTTCTACTGCTCAATTTACATCATCTTAGTTTTATTTTATTTTATTTTCATTTTTTTCTTTTTAATCATTTTATTTTTAATTAGACTTAATTAAATTCTAATTTTGAATCTTTATCCATTACAGAGTTTAACTAATGATTAATTTTTAATTGAAAATTTTAACACATTTTATTTTGAATTTTGGGTTGATAGGTTTTTAAAGATTTCTTCTCAAAATTTTGAAAATTTTGGTTTAAAAATAAAAAGAAAGAAATGCAAAGGAATTTAAGTAGTTTTATCATTTGTGTTATTTTAGGAAGAAGATTCTAGAAATTTTATTTAATAATTTAATAACATAATAATAATAACCAGAATTTAGCTAAATATAAAGAAAATAGTTTGAGGTTTCTTAACATTTGAATTTATGGTTTGAATTAGGCTAAAGGCGCATTTTGATCCTAACATTTGTACAAAAATTTAAAAATACTCTAACATTTGATTACATTCAAAAAAAGATTTCAACTTTTGTAAAATGTTAAAAAAACCATACTATTTATAAAAAATTTAAGAAAATCTCGATATTAATGGAAATCTATTTTTTCCTCAAGATTCTATTTGAATCTATTGATATGATAATTTTTTTAATGAAAATTGTGCTACATCAATAGCTTATGTAAACACCCTAGATTTTGTTTTAAGGTTTAATTTAAATATTTTTTAGTCTATGTAGGTTGCTAAGGTGGCATAATCTCATTAAAAAATTACTATATCAATGACTATAAACGTAACTTTGATCAAAATCTATATTTCCATGAATTTTGAGATATTTTTTATTATTTTATAAATGTTAATATTTATTTTGAGTACTATCAAATCTTAAGATTTTTTTGAATTTTTGTACAAATATTAAGAATTAAAACATCCTTTAAGGCTATTAGGTAGTCATGGTCTTTTAATCCTTTTCATAATTATTTACAAATCTTAAAAGCCTTAATTTTTTAGGAGCCTAAAAAAAATATAAGAGTAAATATCAAATTACCTCTGTACTCTTTCAAGCCTTAAAATCAATCTTTATGGAAGTGTAAATCTTTTCTTTTTCCATATGATTGTTTATGTAAATGCAGTACCCAAAAAGGGTACAAGTGGAGAGTAAGAACTTAATAAATGTCTTAAATAGAAAATAAAAAAATATGATGTTTTCAAAAGCCCACATCATATTCTTCAAACCCCATTTTTATTTTCAAAAGTCCGATTCCTCCTTTTTGAACCTATTTTTTTCTCTTGTTTTTGCCCGTATTTATTTAACAAATAAAATTAATTTCTAATTGGGCTTTTTGTCTTATTAGCTTTGACTTTGTGCCTTTAAGATCTATAACTATAGTTCTTTGTTTGATCAATTGGGAATAACTGTTTTTAAGTTTTTAGCTTTTCTAAATTGAGCTTATAAACCTATTATGATTAATTTTCATCTTTAGTTGGAATTGGAACTTTGAGGTCCATTAAGATTCTTTTTATTTTTCAATTTCACCAAACCTTTAGGTTTAGAATTCCTTTTAAATACTAATATTCAATCCCGGTCCTATTTTTTTAATTAAAAGATAAGAAAAGAGAAAAGCTTTTTAATTGAGGAGAACATAGAAAAAACATTAGGACAAAGTTTAGATAAAGCCACAGATAAAGCCACAAACTCTAAACATTCATTCCCATATTTTAAATTTTATTTCAGCTTTTAAAAATCACTCTAATTATATGATTTAATATCTTAGGTAAAACTACAAACTCTTAGACATTCATCCACATATCTTAAAATTTTCAATTCGTAGACATTACTCTTAAGTACTTTATTTTAAGCCTTACATAAAATTATAAGCAACATTCAACCACTTTATTTTCTTTCTTTAGCTTGCTTTTGTTTACCACACATTTAATTGAATTTTTTAATCTCCAAATTTTCAAAATTTGTTTCAATCCTAGGTAACTACTTGGTAGGTACATTGTGAAGTCTAACACAGTTCCTATTTTACAATTAGATCCTAAACTCATTTTCTAGTTAAGAACTTTTTAGGGCATTTTTCTTAGGTTTTCTTAATCTTTCTTTAATAATATAAAATGACAACTCCGTCGAAATATCTTTTCAATATTTAGTCTCATCTTTATTTGAGGAGCTCCAAAATAAATTGTAAACAGCCCTATTTGTTTTTCTGGTTAATATATGCATACATGTTGTATCCTTTTATTTTGAAAATATTTAGAAGAAAAATTTTTAAGGAGGCAAAAACATGAGACCTAGCTATTTAAAAGAAGGGATGAGTGTAAATAAAAAAAAGATATGTAATCCATCCCCTCCCCCCTGCTTTTTCATCCTACACTTTTCTTGACTCTCTCCTTCTCCCCCTCTTTTTCTTATTCAGGTTTCACGAAAAATCTCTTAAAATTCACATAATCTCCCTGACTTCTTAGAGTTTCTTTAAAGGGTTAATTATACTAGACCTTTATGCAGTTTTTTTCATTTTAATTTTAATTTTTTCGAAACCATCATTTGATCTATGTACTTTTTATTTACTAACGTTAAAACCCTCTGCCAACATTCTCTATTTGAAAAACTAAGGGGGAAGGAGAAAACATCATCGTTTCTTATAGAAGCTTGTTATGTGGCAAAATAAGAACGTAAAAGATGATATCGTACGTAATCACGCATAGACGAATGCAGGTGTGCTATAACCATACACGATGTCATGTATTACGTGGTACATGTAAAACATATATTTTGCTATATAAAGGCCCTTTTAAAATATGATTCTATTTCCGACTTTTTTTCCGTATATATTAAACTTGACCTTATCACCCTTAAATTCCATAGATAGTATACGATTATGCACTTCTATTTTCGTTTGAACCATTTTCAAAAATACTCTTCCTAATAAGATATGAGTTGTATATTCCTTATTGCTCATGTCAAGTACAAAAAGTTAGTAGAAAAAAATTAATTTATCAACTTAAATCATAACATCTTCAATAAATCCCCTAGAAAATATATTAGAACCCTTACTGAAGAACTACATTAGTTGGTAAAATGTATAATTTACCTCCTAACGTTTGAGAAATTGTTTAATTTGACTCTTAACATTTTTTAAAGTACCACTTTACTCCCTAATATTTGTAAAATGGTATAATTTGTTTTCTAACATTACAAAATAGTATATATTACATCATAACGTTTACAAAATGATACATTTTACTCCCTCAATGCTAATTTTATTAAGATCTTATTAGATAAATATTATTTTTATCAATATTTTATAAATAAACTATTAATTAATTATTAAAAAAGTAATTAACAATTAAGGGGGTAAAATGTACTATTTTACAAGCATTAAGGGGCAAAGTGATACCTTTTAAAATGTTATGGGGCAATTTAAACTTTTTTAGAAACGTTAGAGGACAAATTGTACATTTTGCCACATTAGTTTTCTCTAATGCTTCTAGATTTAAAGAAGTATATATAAAGTATGGCATAACATTAATAGAAGCTCTTAAATTTATCATTACCTTCTTAATTCTTGTGTCTCTTATAGTGTATAGGATAGGGACATACTTAGGTCTTTGCACTTTTTAGGTAGGCTCTTTTAAAGTATTGTAGATAGGTTCTTCCCCACACTTATTTTCTCATACCTCTTGAGCTCCAGTTTTCTTTTTAAAGTACATAGAACGAGATTATTTCTTCATGGTATCAAACAATTGAGTATTGATTCACAATCTCTAAATGTTTCATATAATTTATGTTCTTCTTATGTTCGCTCTTTTCTATAAAGGCTTCAAGAAAGGAAAAAATACGTTTATATTTATCTAGAAATTTTTTTAACCTATTGTTGCACTGGCCTCTAATGCAATGTTTTAAAAATCAGTACCGTATTAGTACTAGTTTTCCCTTTAAAATGGTACTATATCAGCATTAACTAATACCGGTACCAATACTAACTAATTTTTTAAAATTATAAAATAGTTTTTAAATTTTATAAAATCTGCAAAATAGTCCATGTATAAATTGTGTATCTCTTATAACATAATTTTAATCTATTTCAAACATTCAATTAATACAGTAAATATAATATAATTTTTATATATATCTTAATATTAATTTTCACATATTTTTCAAATAAATTTCAACTTAAAGTAATATATTGTAATATAATTTTTATTAATTAATTCTATTAATTAATAGAAATATTCTATTAGTAGTAATATATTTCTATTAATACTATTATAATATAGTAATATAAATGCAAGACTAAAAATAATATAGGATGTATATAAATTATATTATTTTGTATAAATATTAACTTTATTAATTAGATAATTTCGTTATTAATTATATAAAAATATTATTAATTATTTAAATGTTAATGCATGCATGCATTTCTTAAAAAGAATTAATACATGAATATAAAATTATAAATAAATTACAAACAAAATATGCACGTCACTGTGTTGGTCCATGTATAATGACATGCATATTTTGTTTTTGTTTACTATTTGGTCCGTGCATAGTGACTATTGGTTGACCGATTTGGTCTATGCATAGTGACTATCGGTTGATCGATTCAATAATCGGTCGACTTATCAATGTATATTTTGTTAATCAGTCGATTGATTTTTTTTTTTTTTGTATTTTGATATCGATTCTTGATTTTTCAATTTTGGCCTTATATCATCTGATATAGTATAAAGCCAACTTGTACCGGATGAAGCTCGGTATAGTACTCACTAGCGGTATTCTATTAAACGTACGGGTATATAAAACACTGCTTTAATGGCTGATTCACTACGGTTTCCTCATCTCCCTTCCTCCCCTTATTGTGTACGTGCAAAGGTCTCTTCAGTTGGTAACTATTAATCTCTTTTTTACTTCTCAATGATATAATACTTGTATCCTCTGTTGGGTTTACAGCCATTTGAGAAGGTGGCATCCTAGAACTTTGTGCTTCAAATCGGCTAATGAAAGTTCCCATCTGACTCATTTGGATCTTTAAATTCTAAATGTAGCTCGTGTCTTTTGTTAAAATTTAACAATAAGCTAAAGTCTTGAGAGTATTAAGGTTGATGTATTTGTGGATTGCCATATTGAAAGTTCAGATGGTCCATCCAACCTGAATTATATATGTTTGAGTATGGATCACAATTCCTTTATGGTTGTCTTAGGAATCTGCTTACTGCATACACTTATTCATAGGATTGGTCTTATAGTTTTAGACATGCATCCATTGAATGCCACATCACCAAATATATTCCACATATTTTAGCTGTCTTAATCTTTCTTATAGCCAATTGATGAATAAAAGATGTTAAACCATTAATCCATTTTTCAATAAGAGAAAGTTACCTCATTATCTCGTCTATATGGTTTATTTAATCTTATACTAGAGGACATATTTGCTATCAGATTTTGAATAGCCTTAGGAGTCTTATTAACCAATGTTCCTTCACTTATTGCATCTATCATATTTTTGCCAATCAACACAAGTCCCTTAAAAAATAATGTATGAGAAACTATTCTTTTATTTAGTGAAGAGGACAACTAGCACATAACTTCTTGAAAAGTTCATAATATTCAAATAAAGATTCACTACTGTGCTGCCTTATGTTACAAATTTCCTTTCTAATACTGGCACCTTTAGATGCAAGGAAAATTTTCTTTAGCAATAATCTCTTCATCTCTCACCATGTATTAATGCTCCAAAGGAGAAATCAGTAAAACCAGTCTTGAACATAATCTTTTAGGAAGAACACCATAAGCTTGATTTGCTCCTTTGTAAATATTTTGGGCTTCATACTTGTGCGTATTATGTTAAATTCCTTTAGATACTTATACAGATCCTCACTACATAATCATAAAAAATTGGTAAAAGATTTATTAGTCTACAATTAAGTTTAAAAGTTGTATTAGCATTAAAATTTAGGAATGTAATGCAATGAGGATGTTGATTTAAGTCAGGAGCTAAGAGCTCCCTCAAAGTTCTGTTTTCTGCTATGTGCTTGTAGCTCACTTTCCTTTAAAAATTTGGTAACAAATAGAAACTATTATAATTCCCTATTAACAACATAAAAATTTTCGTAATGCTATTATCTACACCTAAAATTATAAAAAATATCTATTGTAACAAAATTGAGATGTAGTTAGGGGAGTAAGGATCATTCTCATGAGGAGTTCTATTGTCTCTTATCATTAACTGAAATGATTAATAAATTGGAGGGTTTTAGATAAAAATAAAAACTAGTAAAAAAACTAAAACAATAAATTAAATACTAATGGAAATTTGGCAACTACCTTGAAAGACATTAATTAAATACGTTTTAGTTTTAGGTCATATTCACCTTTAAAATCACTAATTAGTCATCAACACAAAAGATAGTTAATTTGTTATTCTAATATTTGTTATGGAATTTATAATTTTTTTCCTTAATGTTAGTTAACCTTTAACACATAATCTAGCTAACCCTAATTATTTAATAACCCTGGATACAATCTAACATTCAACTAAATAATAGTATTAAGAACTAGAAAACTAATAAAGCTAGATAATATTAATAGACATAGCTACATTCAACATGGTTATATTTTATTCCTAGAAAATAACAATTTCTAACGTAACAAATTTTTAAATCATTGTTATGACTTTGATTAAAGGAAATAATTAATAATGGATCCAATAACTAACCTAACTATAGCAAATAATTATTAACAAACTAATTGCACACCCCAATAGTTAATCAAAAGAATTATAAAGAAAAAACAAAAAAATAAAATTCAATGTTTAAAGTAAATAATCAAATAACATTAAAAACAAAAAATATTACAATCCATGATGTTCCAAAGGCTTCAAATATCTTTAATTAAGAAGATAAACTTAGCCACTAAGGGCCATAGGAAAATAGATCACTAAAAGAGAGAGAAGAAGAAAGAAAAATATTCCTAAAGTTTGTTTTATTAAATAATGATGGCTATTACCCTTAAAAACCCTAAAATAAATATTTTCCTAATTAATAAGGGATACCACAAAGTCTATGATAATGCACTTGCGTAACTGGGAAACAAATAAAAAAATATAAAGTTCTTTAAAAGTCCTAATGAACGTAGGAATCTTAATAAAATTTTCCAAATTAGTTTATATTGAGCCAATGGAGGTTTTAACTTGTAGTTTTAATGATGATAAAATATATTTATTAATAATATTTTAGTTTTGATGTATTAAAAAATAGGCAAAAGCAAAATGTGCATGCATATATGTTAGACCCGAAGGAGAAACTGTTTTTATGAAGAAAAAAGGAAGATCAAGACAAGAAGAAGAAGATTAAATTATTTTAAATTTATTTGTCTGTAAGTCTTGTCTTGAACCTATCAATTCTTGAATGGTTTATCATTTGCTTAATGTTTTTCATGTACATTTTTGGTCAAGAGTTTTAGACTTTGATTAAGTGTGTTTGTTGCATTTATATAATAGAATTTGGTTTAAAATTTCATTGGTATTGAGTTTCATAATCAAAAGGAAATTTGGTGACTTATTTTAAATAAATCCTCTCTATGTATCCAAATGTGTTGTAAAGTTGTTTGAATGTATTTTACCATGTTTGAGTCAAGATTTTGTGTGAAAATATTTTTAAATATATTTGTGAAAGTTTTGAAAACTTTGAAAGACTTGAAAGTTTGTTTGAAATGAAAATTTTTCATAACCAAGGTATATTTTATATTTGAGTTTAATTGCCATGTCTCAATATTTAGAATCCCTCGAAGATCAATTTGAAACTTGTGTGAGTTGGTTTTGTAGTAAAAGAAAATGTTTTGTTATGTTTAGGAATATTTTGGAAGTTGTTAAAAGGAAAATTGTTTTAAAATATGCTTAATTTCTCATAAACCAAGACAATTTATTTGTGAATTTAATTAAAAAGTTTTGATATCTAAAAACTTTGTAGAGAACATTTTGGAAGTTGGATTGAATTTGTGTTACTACAAAACCTAGGAGTTGGTTTTGTAAAACCATATGTTAAACAGTGTTTGAGATTGGTCGATTAGTTAGTGAATTTTTAGACATTATCCTACTAGTGCTTGGTATTTGCTTAACCATTTAACTATTTTAAGGGGTTTGGTTGACCAGTCTCTGTCATATGGTTGACTAGTATTAAATTTTCATAGATATCAATAGACTAAACTAATAGATCGATCAACAAGTGATCGGTAGATCGATCATTGACATTGGTCTACTGATTGTTACAGACAACAACTAATACATTCTATCTAATGTATTTTTTTATTGTTTGTAACAGTTGTTTGAGCTTCTAGTGGATATTTGAGTTAGATAAGCTTATAAATAGATGCTTTAAGGGTCTAGAACAATATTTATAAGTTTTTGGTGATTATTATTACATTGAATGAGATTTTGGATTAATTTATGTATTGACTGAGTTTAAGTGAAAGAATTAGTTTTTGAGTTTATATTTGTTGCATTTTTTAAGTCACTTTAGTATTGTTTTAGTCAAGTAAGAGGTTTGCATTGTATATGTTTGAGTTATGACTGAGAGATTGAGTTTTTGGAGTGTAATTTTAGTATTGAGACTAATTGAAAAAGGATTACTCTTTACCATATATAGGGAAGATTTATATTGGGTTCCCTTCATCCTAGAAAGAAAATTGATGAGTTCCTTTTTTATTTCTTTTAAAAAGAAGATTGTTATAATGGTTTCTTTTCATTATAAAGAAGATTTGATTTAATGAAACTTCCACGTATGAGTTTGCAGAGTGGACATGGGCAAAGGGTTAACTTGCTAAACCACTATAAGATTTGGTTTGCCTCCTCTCTTCCCTTAACTCTCTGACTTACTTACATTTATATTTAATATTGAATTGTCTTAATTTGTTTTATTATCTTATAATCGGTATATTATTACATTGAGGTTGAACTATAGTTTAAGGATTTTATACTTAGTAAAAATCAGTTTAGATAGTTTAGGCTTGAAGTTTAGAAA
Source organism: Pinacopodium congolense (assembly GCA_028565735.1). Lineage (NCBI taxonomy): Eukaryota > Viridiplantae > Streptophyta > Magnoliopsida > Malpighiales > Erythroxylaceae > Pinacopodium > Pinacopodium congolense. Next base: position 1,415 of record JAOXYD010068083.1, on the reverse strand, counting down.
ATTTGGAAACAATGAATCTACTCCCTTTGCTGAGTGCCATTAGAGTTAACAAATGGTGTCAACGTAGGTCTCACTAATGTTTAAATTTCTAATGAAATTAGTGAGTAAACAATGATATGGCACATTTGAATGTTTTTTGAATGATTCATATAGTCAAGATAAGCTATATATGTGTAAAGCACCATTTTTTAATGGTAATATTTTTTATATTATAAAATTAGGATAAAAATTTTCCTTATGAGCAAAAGTTTAGGGCATGTTTGGAAATGTTTCCCATTTATGTTTTAGTTCTAGTTTTTATAGGTACAGAAATCAAAGCTTAAAATATGTTTGGTTGCGTTTCTGTATTGCATTGTTTATGGAGATAAGAAAAATTCAAAACAAAAACCAAAATGAGTTTTTTTTATTTATGTTATCAAAAAATTCAAACCTAACCTTTTAAAACAAAACCCATCCCCAGCCTCTCCCCCTTCCGATCTCTCTTTCAAGATGTTTAACCATTTGGTTTGCGTGCATTCCTTCTGTTCAAGTTTTGACCCTCCCACTAATATGGGTTGGCACTAAATAACTAGTACTACTACTGATAGAGAATTGCCACATGATGATTGTATGATTCTTTGTTTGACCTCTCCCTATTCACGTGTCCTTATGGTTGCCTACACCTAGAGATACCTAACAAGCCCCTTTGCCTTCATATCCTGTCAATAGATTGTTATATCTGCTCTCGAATCTCTCTCTACTTTCAGACCTCTGCACTTGGACTCTTAGAAAGCACAGGCATGCTATCAAATCTTGGATCTCTCGAATTCTGGGCCTTTCATGACCCTCTTTACTCTCGAATCTCTCAAACCCTGGGCCATTCACAACCTCATTAGACATATACTGGTGCACCTTTGTGCTCAAATCCCTGCTCGCTTCTCCATAATGTAATAAATGTAATGTTAAACCTTGTTTCAATCCTGCTAGGATGGGTGTTTTTGGGATGAATTTGGACTAAATCTGTGTTAGTTTGCAAAATTTGTGTAGTTGTTTATGAGTTTTCTTCTGTGGTGCAATATGGATTGAATTGCATGTGGAATGAATTTCTCTTACTTAAATTGCATGTGGACTGAATTGCATGCGTTTATTTGGACTAAATTTGTGCTTACTCATATAAATTTTTGTGATGTGAAATTGAGAGGTATATAATTGTGATGATTTTATAGCGTGACCACTACCTCTATGTCAGCATGATTAGTTTAGAGTATATGATGAAATTATAGTGCTAGAAATTTTCATTTAGACTAATTTTAAAACATGAAAGAATGGTTAGTTGCAAGAATACTAGTTACTTGTATATATTTTGTGGCAATGGAAGAAGATAGTAATATGTATATTTCTATTGAGTGCGTAGAGATGTCTGATAAGGAAGGGGT
>JAOXYD010068072.1:0-12736 GCA_028565735.1 Pinacopodium congolense | reverse complement strand
CATTTTAGACTTGTAGTTAAGTAGGGATGAGGCGGATGAAGATAGATGGAGAGACAGATCCTTAGACATGTTTGATAATAAGGTTCACAGAAACCATATTAGACCTCATCATGATATGGTTGTGTAATGGAACCTAGTGTGGTTTAACTTTAATCACCCTAGAGCATCTTTTATAACATGGTTGGCGATATTAGACAAACTTAATACCACTAGGTGTTTGTCCAAGTTTTTATCTATATAGGATTGATGTCGAATATGTTTGGATGTTAGTGAGGTGATAGATCATTTGTTTTTCGATTATCCCTACTTTAATTTCGTTTGGAGAGGTGTTTTAAAAATGTGCAGGGAGGATTGCTCTTTACTACTTCTGAATGAGATCATTCATTAGATGAGAAGAGCAAAATTTGAAAAGTCGGGAGATGAACTCCTATTCAAGAATGCTCATAACATTTCAATCTATCTCTTATTGCAAGAAAAAAAAAATGTATGGGACTTTAAAAATCAAGAAACAAAAAAGGAAGATATGCTCAATTTCATTACTTAGAGAATAAAAAATCATGCAATTAGTAGTAGTATTCAAGAGAAGTGCAATGAAACGTATATAGCTTAATGGCAACTCCCAACTTTGGCAAGTTAGGGCACAATTGCGCAAACGACCACCCCTTCTTAACAGTGAAGGCTCTATTGGCCTGCAATTAGCGGCATACCCCTTGATCAGCTCCTTGCAAAAACAACTAGTAAGCAATTATTCGAAAGTTTAAGCCCTAATAAACTTCAAAGCAAGTTATACTCACCTAGTTCAGTAGCCATATGGGTGGACAAGGTTCTTGGGCTCAGATGAGCGAGGCTAAACTATTGGGAAGCCTTTATCGATTAAATCAATAACGCAGCAGAAAAATTTAAGGTTTCCTTTATAAGATCAATTGAACAAAATTTAACTTGAAACATAAATTAAAGTTTTTAATAAACATGATTAAAAACTTTCTTATGACAGCGAGCTCTTCTCGTATCCTTAAACTACAGTCGTTCACCTGCTCGGCCTTTAATGATATCCACAGGTTACTGGAAGAGAATTCAAATAATTTGATAAAAGGCAGAGTCGTACTAGCAACCTAAGGGTTGCCTCCTTTATAAAGTGAAAAATTCATATTTTTCTTAATTTTAAAAATCATAATTAAAATCTAACTCTAATTATAATTTTAATTCAATTTTTATTTGAATTAAATATTTCATATTTGATCCTCAAGTTTCTTAAACTTTACAATTAAATCCAACTTAATTAAATTTTATTCTTTTCCAATAAACCTATATGTGTGACTTATTAGGTTCCTAATATATTAACAATAATCATAAATTCTAATTCTAATTCATAATTAGAATTAAATAAATTAAAACTCATTTTAATTCATCTTTAATTCTCCAATTAAACAATTTATGATCATAGATCAAGATTGATGTCTAGTAACATATTATGACCATCTAAATATTAGGAATGCCAATGTAACTTGACCAACCTGTCCATGTATGGTTATAATGTATAATCTAATCCCTTTCATCACACAATGTTTCAATTAGAATTAAAGCATGGAATTGGTGTCTACTCTATATAATCCAATCATATTCGTTCTTGTCAATTAGTAAATGATTTATAATTGATATTTAAAAACTCATTTTCAAATTTAAATTCACTCTAGCCAGAGAATTCCCAAATCATCACTAATTAAGAATAGTAGAACATTTTCCCTAATTACTTTAGGACGACGAATCCTATATTGATTTACACAACTATCTTCCTATAATTTATACTACATCCAAGTACTACCAAGTAATCCACTTTATAAAGTAGACCATAAGTAGCATCAAAACATAGTAATTCTTATATGAAATAACTTTAGTAATCTTAAGTTTAAGGATTAATTATACAACCATCATGCTTGAAAAAATCCACAGACACACTAGTAATATTCCATTTGGGATCCTCAAGATCAAGTCAATTCAGTGAACTTATTCTCTAATAAGCATCCATACATTTGTTTAAGTGTCCCCACACTTTAATATATGAGATCGATTACTTTTTTCATAAGAAAGAAATATAACATGTGCTAGTCTAACCGCATTACCAATATACCGTTTTGATGAAACTACGACTAAGAACATTTTATAAATAATACAAAATTGCAATACGAATCTCTTAATTATAATCTCATTATAATTTTAAATTGTATAGTAATTATTTCAGGGATTTTATCTTATGATTAATTATTAAAATAATTGACAAAATACATAATGATAAAGAACACGTTTTATTAATTAAATTACAATGTCATACATGTGTTTACAACCAATAGATTGGCGGAAAGAGTATAAACTAACACAAACTAAGACACTCAGGTTTTGATTCACTGGTCTTCTATAAATGACGACCCCAAACCTCTTATTTTTATGTAATCAAAGCTCATTCTTTTGATTTCTTATGAGCTCTCACTTTCTAGTAAACCTTTATTATTAATGGAGTTGGGATTTTTTTCTTAGAGTAATTGGTTCCCAACTCAATTAGACCACTAACCAGAATCCAAAAAACTCGTGTATACTTTTAAAAATTATAGTCCTTGATCATAGTAACATGGGAAAAGACTTTGTTAATGAACCAGAATTTTAATTGAAAGTTCAAAGATCAATACAGGGTAATTATTGGCATGTATCTCTAAACAAAAAAAGTACAGTTCAAGGATGGGTTGTTTACATGGCAAATTTAGATATTGTTGAGTAGGAGAGGTTTTAAAGCCATGGGTAGGTTTTCTACCCAAGCATGTTATCTAACTTCTCTTTTCCCTTAGTAAACTTTTCTAATGATTCTTTAAGTCCTTTTATCTCATTCTTTAAAGATTCATTTTCATTCATCATCTTCTTCCTATCAACATCAAACTGGACCATACATGCATCCTTAGCTTTTAAAGCATCATGCATTTTAATTTGCAACTCATCATTCACATTCACCAATTGCACCTTTTATATTTGAAGATCATTTAACATTTTCTTGCATTCTTTGAGTTTTGAAGACAATTTCTTCCTTTTTAAAAGAGCACATTCTACAAGCTTAACTAGTTCATCATAACTTAAACTAACATTTATAGGCACATTCTCATTCTCATCATCATCATTAGAAGGTGAATAAGATGGTACCTTATCATCCAAAGCCATGAGACAAAACTTGGCGCTTTCATTTTCAGAATTTTCGCTTCCCTCTTCGCTTTCAGTTTTCCACATGGCTTTCAAGGCTTTCTTCCTTTTCTTGTCCTTCTTCTCCCTTCTTTTCTTCTTGCCATTTATTTCCTCCTTCTCACTTTCCTTAAAGAATGGGCAATTTGACTTCAAATGCCCCGGTTTCCTACATTCATTACATATGACATTAGTCTATTTTCTTTTACAATCATACTTATCTTACTCTCTTCTCTTGAATTGTGATTCCTTCTTAGGAATTTGTTGAACTTTTTGGTAAGAAGGGCTTTCTCTTCTTCACTTTCTTCCGATGAGCTTCCTTCTTCACTAAACTCTTCTTTCTTGGCTTTGAATGCCAAATTCTTCTTTCTTGATGAAGCTTCTTCTTCTTTTGCTCTTGAATCCTTCATTGCCAACTCATGAGTGAGTGAGCAAAGAACCTATCAATTCTTCCAAAGGCAAAACGTTAAGATCTTTAGCCTCTTAAATGGAGGTTACCTTAGCCTCCCATTCCTTTGGCAAAGATCTCAAAATTTTTCTAATAATTTCAACATTAGCATATGATCTTCCTAAACCTTTTAAAGCATTTATGATGTTACCAACTCTAGGATACATGTCGAAAATGCTTTCATTAGGATGCATTGAAAAACAATTCATATTGATGAATAAACATAGACATTTTACTTTCTTTCACTTGATTTGTACCTTCATGAGTAACCTCTAAAGTATGCCAAATTTCTTTAGCCGTTTCACACATAGACACCCTATTGAATTCACTTATACTTAAAGCATAAAATAGAATATGAATGGCTTTACTATTAAGCAAAAGCAATCTTTCATCATCTACATTCCATTCCTCTTTCAACTTAGGAATTCTTTGACCATTTTCAATCTTAGTGGGAATATAAGGACTTTTATTCAATATATCTCACAATTTGACATTTTCGGTTTGAAGAAAAAATTTCATCTTAGTTTTTCAATAAAAGTATTCATTTCCATCAAAGAAAGGAGGTCTACCGATATTTTAAGTTTCAAAACTAGACAAGCTACCCAATTGTGCCATAATGGATGTTTTCCCATAATTTTGTTAGAAATTAATGCAAGTGTAAGACCTAGGCTCTAATACCAATTGTAAGCCCTATGAAACCCAAGATAGGGGTGAATTGGGTATTTAAAAATCTTTTAGCTCAAAACACAAATATAAGTGCTTAAAAATAAAAAAAAAATACCAGAGCACTCTTAACACCTTATGTGAACTAATCATAGTAAATTTATGTACCCAGAGCTTATTTATATGATGAAAATCATGATTAAATGAAAAGCATAAAAAATTGGACAGTTTTGATGTATAAATAAACTAATGCAGACAAATGATGAAATATCCAATAAAAAATTCAAAACTAAGATTATTCTGACTCTTAAGAACTTAAACAAGCATAAAACAATAATAAAAAACACAAAAATAGATTAAGTAAGTTAAAATCGGAATCAAACTCAAAGTAGTGAAAAAAGGAGCTATCTTGAAGTATATAAATGTTCTAACTCAATCATAATTTAAATAGGCCTCAAAATTTTGAAATAAGGTTCAAACACAAACTAGAGATTTTAAGAAATTTGAAAACTCCAATAACATGATTTTAGAAATAGGTTTTATCACTTGGAATCGAGATTCAAGGTAGAACAGTCTCAACAGAGACAGTTTTGATAGATGAATGAGTTCTATCTTTAATTTGATGAAATAGGCTTTCTAAAATGTAAAAGATAGATCAAATAAACTCTTAAACACTCAAGTAAGATATTAAACATAATTTTGCACACCCAGAAACACACATTGATAGCAACAGATCAATTGAAAATAAATACAATGAAAAAGGGCAACTTAAGGCTTTTGAGAGATTCAGAACTTTTGATTAGTTTTTGGAGAGTCAAGAGAATCAAAATTCGTTTATGAAGAGTATATATAATGTTTGGAGGCTTGAGGAGGGTTTTTAAGATGTTAAAATGAAGATAAAAAGAATAACCTCGAAAATAGAAACTAGCCGTTAGAATCTGATTCATTAACGACGCCCTCTAGGCTGATCAACGGTGTCGTTGTTCATAGAATAGGCCACCGTTAATGCTTCTGAAGAAGGGGTGATCAACGGCACTCAAGCAAGGTGTCGTTAATAATGATTAGCCCACCATTGCATGTCTAAAAAATACAAAATATGTTGCATAATTGACCCAAAATCTTTTCAAACAAGTTCTTAATGATAATTGAGACTTCAAATACCTTTTAAATCATATATTGAGGCTATATGAATGATCAAATACCTTCAAGCAATTTAAACACATGATTTAGCCTATGAATTGAGATTATATGCACTTTTGTCATTTCAAATACAATGCATGATCAGCCTTATGCCCTTAGGTTAATTGAACATTAAGTAAAACTTACAAACATATTTGAAACAACCTATCTAAAGTCTTGAAACTTCCAATTCATTTGAATTTCCATTATTTTCAAATTTGACCTTCAAACTCCAAGATTTCCATAATGGATTCTTCTTGAAACATACCTATCTTTAATATTAACATCATAAACTCAAACCATTAGTGATTAAGCATATTTTGTTATCATCAAAACCTAGATTGGAACTTCCCTTGGTTCAACAAAGACCATTGGTATGATTACCTCTGGTATAAGCTTGAAGTTGAAGGTGAATGGGGTGATAATTGGAAAAATGATTACCTTGACTACATTTGACTCAATCCATCTTATCTTGACCAACCTTCACCCAGTTTTTATCCACAGCCTATTGAGTGCTTAAATGAGGAATAGACTTTTAGTTGGATTGGTTATCCAACTTATTATTGGCATAATAAGGCCGCATTTGAAAACTCTCTAACTAGTGAACCTCAACCTGAGCATGATCCAAGAACCATGGAGGAAATTTTAGCATCAATTAGGGGACTTGATCGTGTAAAGTCAAATGAGTTAATAGATATTGGTGAGCCTATACTAGCTTCAGGTGATATTGAGTTGGAAGCTATTGAATCTGAAAGTGATAATCAAGCTATTGAGTGAATAACTCGTAACATATTTTGCGAGGAGACTGTAATTGAATTAGATGAAAATGTTGTGAAAATTAAGGGTATATAGGAGTTCAAGGTAGCATTTTAGAATATAGATTTCATAAGTGTTACAACTTTTGATTTGCAAGCAAAGGTTGTATATCTAAAGTTTTTAGCAAGATGCTTTGTTCACGAAAGTCATTACGCTTTTAGGACCCTACTAATTGGTATGAGGAAACCTTGTGAACTTGTTTCTTCATTATTCAAAGGATGAGGATGAGAAGCTAGGTATTGGACATAAGCTTAGGTTGAAAATTACCTAAGGCTAATGTCCAACTAAAATACCTTAAAGAAGCACTTTTTAGTAAAAGTAGGATTTGTTTTGATTTTAATAAAATAGTATGCTTTGAGCTAGTTATTAGTGTGTTTTTTTTCATTTTGTGTGTTTTATTTTGTTTCTGGTGCTTTGATGTTTCATCCTTTAATTTTCAGATGGCTGCGATTTACGTCAACGGAGAGCTTTCATGATCACATCTTTGTCCAGGTGTATTCGTTTCCTTTCTTTCACATTTTATACTTTATTTTTGATTTATGAATATTGGTGAAAATGCTCAATTTAAGTGTGGGCGATGGATAAATGTCTTGAGTACACTTGAGTATTGATTGTCTAATAGCTTATCAATTTATTGATTTTCTTTTAGTATTCTATGATTTATGGAAATGTTTTTTTTAACTTTGATGCTTATTATTTTCCACATTTTCTTTTGAATTTAATTATTTTGACAATTTGAAATGTTATATGATTAATTTTGAATATTGAAGATTAACTGCTTTTAAATCATTTCATCATTTGGATAATGGATACGTGATGGTTAGAATGATATTCCACATATAAAATGTAACTTAATGAGTTATTTTATGACTTCTTTTAAAACACTTTTATCATTATAATAAATAGGTGAGTAGAATTCGCTTCGCTAATTTCTGGTCTTATATATATGTATTTAAAAAATTAAAAAAATGAAAAAGAAATATAAAAAGATAAAAAGATTAATTAATTAAAAAAGCAATATATATATATATGTTTATAAGGTTGAAGTTATGAATGATGCTAATTACTAGTTGATTCGATTAACTCAATTAAGTAACTGGGGGTTGTTCACGACAAAATGATCACTTATGCATCAAAAGATTGAGTTACTTCTCAATTAAGTTGATCACATATTTAATTAACTAGGAAAATTAAATAAAGGAAGTGAAAGGGTTTAGAAAATTGATGCATTAAAATCATTACATTTGCCTTTTACATGTGGAATTTTTGTGATTTGGGTCGAACATTAAAAAAGAGTGAAATGATTTAAATGAATTTTGTAATTGATATGAATAATTGAATGTGTAACATTTAGATGAGTCATTATTTTTGAAAGATGCATAATACATTGTCAATAATTATGTTGTTAATCTTGAACTAATTTTCCTATAATTATTTACTAATTTGAGAAAGTTGAATTATTGGGTTGCTTGAGGACATATAAAAACTTACGTGTGGCAGAGTTGTTATGGGTTAAATTCTTAATGCTTTTAATAGTTAATTGATGTAAAATTACCCTTATTTATGTGCTTAAATGATTAATTTACATATAAAAATGTTTAAATTACAAATTGGAGCTTGAAGATGGAGATTAAAAAAAAAAAGGAAGAAAATGGCTTATTCCAGACCGTCCTCGACACCCTCCCAGAGTCACGTTGATGGATAAGCAGGGTGTTGTTGATTAGTTCCACATGTGTCTAATAGCAACAATCCACTGTTCATCAATGGCACCAATATGCGCATAGTCAGTTGGCCATTGAAGGACGAAAAATGAAATTCTTGACTTAAATTTTTGAATTTTGTGGCAATCATCTTCCTCCACATGTAGTTAAACCTCCCCTATATAAAAGGGCCTATCCAGATGTTAAGTATAAGTTTTTAGGATAAAAAAACTTTTTACTTTGGTTAGATTTTAGATTAAGTAGCTCTTAGGCTGTTTTTCTTTTCATATGAATTTTTAGGTTTCTTTTGGATTGTAGTAGTTGTAATCATGTTTTTCAGAGTTAGATAACCATTTAGGGATGTGATTTGGTTCATTATAATCTTTTAATTTCGTGTATTAATGTTGTTATTGTTAATTAATCAAAGTTTATGTTGATTAAGTTATTTATTTTATTATCTTTGATTAATTTCTGTGCTTAATGTTAAAATTCACTTTAGCCAGGTTAAATGTGTGTGTTGATGGTTATATGTGTTAATTAATGATTAATACATGATTAGTAAGTTAATATTTGTTTATTGAATCCTTAGAGTTTGTCGTGAACTGATCACTTAGGATATTGCCTTCAGATAATCTAGAATCTAACAATTTCTATCTAAGTTATTAGAAAAATCAATAAGAAATGTGGTTTAAATAAGTGAAATAACTAAAGACTTGGTTAATAATGAAGGTGTTGATTTTGAATTCTAGAAATTTAGGATTAGGCTTCCTATGCTTTAAGCCTATGACCTAAGTTTGAGGTATAACAAAACTTTAGGATAAGATCAATAGAGATAGGTCAGTGTCTTCACCATAGCATAGTCTTGATTTAGAGAATATATCCTAGATTAAGCATCACTGATCCATCAATTAAAACATCAACCACCAAAACTTTAACTAGATAATTTAGGAAAAGCAATTTGTAACTCTTTTACATTTGATTGGAAGCTTTCTAAACTTTCTTAGTTAGTTTTGTAACTTTATTTATTAATCTATAAATTGAGAGTTCTCAAGATAATTATAATCTGATTGACCTAGTACTTACAATCACATAAACACATATTCGTAGGATCAATACTCGGAGTCTTAAAAACATTCCACTATATTAATTGTTGGGACCAGTGCACTTATTGAAGTGTTAGTCTTAAAATAATGGTTATTTTAAGCACTAAAAGATAGATTAATTTGAACTAATTTGGTTAAAGGCCGACCGTAATCAATGTCCACTAACATCCTTAACTTGTTCTGGACAGCACCACAGCTCTGAATCCACAAGATCTAGAAAGAAAATCAAAGTATATGCCAGGATATACATAAGAACTTATACTTTGATTTAAACTAAAAAAATAGGAGAATATAATGAAAAATCTGAGTTAGAAAACCCCCTAAGATGATTTAGAAACTCAAATATGTGTCTTGTCTGCAATCTCCAACAAACAGAACTCCAAAATACAATTAGAAACTCAAAATCTAAGTGTTTGAAGCTTAAGTTATCAAAGAAAAAAAAGAAGAGAGAAGCTAGAGCTTCTCTCACTACTATGATCTGAATTCTTTAGATTGATTGCATGTTATCAGTTGTTTTTGGTTGTATGCAGACTCTAGAAGCCTCTCCTTATATGTCAGGAGACAAAGAACTTAATTAAGATCGCGCCAAGATTGAAATCTGTAAGATATGGAGCCGAAATTGTTGACTTAGAGTACAATGGCACCCTGCCTCCCTACAATGGCACCATCACAGGGTGCAGTTATAGCTTGAAATCTGGACACTATAGGAGCCCCTTGATCATCAGACAATGGTACCCTCTTATGGTGCCGTTAATGGATAGAATAAAGAGGTGTTCTTGATGTTTTTTATCCAATCTTCATCATTAAGCTCCATTATGAAAATCAAACATTATAAGACATTAATTAAACAATTAAACACTGAATTAGGGGTAATAATTCAGCAAATTAACTATGAAAATCATATCAATTTGACCTCTATCAATTCCCCCACACTTAAGCATTTGGTTGTCCTCAAGCAAATTAATTCATCATCAGGTTCATAATAGGATATAAATAGAGGAAAAACAAGTTAGAATTTGACACCATAATTATTGAAAATCCTTTCTCAATCCTTTAAAAATTTTGATGCATGGAAATGTTATAAGATTGATCAATCATATCAATTTGAAAATGAATTTAATTTAATTCATACCTCTTTAAGTGTCAGCCTATTTTAAGAATTCAATTCCACATGTAAAAGACAATTAACTAAGTTTAATGCATCATCTTTTTGACATTTCCACATCCTTTTAAAACAAAAATTAAAAATAAATTGAATGAATTACCTAATTAATTAAATTTGCAAGCAGAATAATTGAGAGGTCACTTCAGTCTTTTTACGCGAAGGTGAATATTTTGTCATGAATAACTCCCGATTACTCAACTGTTGTCACAGTAACTCAACTGACTATTGTGTCCCACTCGTAATTTCAAATCTCATATACATGTATATTATTCTGTTTCTTTTCTTTCTTTTTCTCGTTTCTTTTCTTTTCTTTTTTCTTTTAAATACACATACACAAGATTCGAAATCAGAGTAGTTTTTTTCACTTATCTAACTAATCAAGTAATCATTCTTATTAGTATTTTTTTCATTTTGGGGTTAATTCCAGTTCTTTTTCTTTAAATGAGTTTAATGTCTAAAAGACGTCACAAAATTACTTAAAAAGTTGCATTTTATATGTGGAATATCCTTATAGCCTTAGGTATCTACCATCCCAATTATGAATTAAATTAAAGGCATTCAGTCCTTAATAATCAAAATGAATCAGATACTGTTGTTGTTGGTTGCTTCCAAGCCTAAAAAGGGCTTTGTCTTCAATCACCTCGAGTTGCATGTTTCTCCTAGTTTTGGAAGCTTTATTTTTACAAGCCTTTTAAACTCCTCTTCTTATACATTTCAACTTGCTTTTGCTTGCTTTTTTTTCTTTTTTTTTCCTTGCTCCAATTCTCTTTCTAATGGGGTAACCTATTCGTTAAGTAAAATATAAATTAAATTAAGCATTTTTCATTAAATAATAGCAATGAAATTACATGAATTTGTATATAAAATAAAATAAAATGCATTCCTATCAGGTGCCTAGCCTAATGCTCAAAAGGCACCAAAAACATCAAACTCTAACTCAAAAGTTAGGGCACTGATTTCTCGACAGTGATATCATTAACCACGTGTGCCTTGTGCTAATCTAAATTCTTGCAATTGGTGAAGCATGAATTATTAAAAGCAGGCCTCTTTTATGACTAAATGAACCTGTTCATACTTGAGGTGCCATATGGCTACAAACCCTTACTAGAATATTCTCTTCGTCATCAGAAAATTCCTTCTTCGATAGCATAAGTTAGGTGATGGAAATGACACCAAAAGAAAGCTTATGAGGAGTTAAGTATAATGGTACAATTTTTATACTCAAAGAACCAAGGGAAAGAAAGAAAAATGGAGAATAAGCATTAATAGCAATGGTGAACAATGAATAACATGAAAATGAAGAGATTTTGATGTTTTGATGGAAGACACGTTATAAGGGAGAGAAATGGTGAAGAAATGAACCAAGAATAAGGTGTTTTAAGCACAACAATGGGTGTAATAGAGGTGTCACCAATAGTTATAAAGGTTGGGTAGCAATAGGAGGAGGAAGAAGAAGAAAGGAGAATGGTAAAATAGGGTTTAAATCAAAACATTTTCATTTTAGTGCTTCATGTGAAGATCAACGGTAGTTTATAGGGCCTTCATCAGTGCCATTGATAAGCATTATTGATGGTCTAAAATCAGACATCAATGTAGGTTAAACACACATCAACAACACCATATTAGACCACCGTTGAAGGTTTGTCTAAACCAATTACATGTGATTTTTCTCCCTAAAAACATAAAAAAAATTCTTCCTAAATCAAGAGACAAAAAAATTAAGAGGATAGTTTGCCAAATTAATCAAGAATGGAAATTTTAAACACTAAAAAACTAAAGAAAATCACACTTAAATTAAGGAAAACACATCAAAATGGTTACAAACACTAAGCTAAGGTTCAACTATACAAAATAAAAGAAAAAAACCCATAAATAATTAAATATGGGGAAATTCTTAGTTTAGCGAGGGTCAAAAAGTGTAAGAGTCTAAACAAACTCCTCGACTATACTAGGGGCATAAAGCACTCCTTTGTCTATTGATTTTGAAACTTGATTGACCATTAGTTACTTCAATTGTTCCATATGGGTAAACTTTGATCACTTCAAAAGGGCCATTCCATCTTGATCTTAGCTTACTAAGAAAGAGTTTTAATCTTAACTTGTATACCAAGACTTTATCATCTACCTTAAACTTACGACGAAGGATGTACTTATCATGCTATATTTTGACTCTCTCTTTATACATTTTAGAGTTATTATAAGTGTTATATTGTTGGTTAGGTGACTTAATTTTTGAACAATGTTTACTTTGAACTTAACTAATATGCAGGCAAGTGCACCTATTGAATAAGTAATACAATGGAATATTTTAAGACTCCAAAGCTCGATCCAATAAGGAAAGATCTATAATTATTAGGTTAATTCAATTACAATTATCTATGAAAAATAAATTTCTTAATTAAAAAACTAAAAATTACCAACTTTACTTAACTTGATTCAAACA
>JAOXYD010068061.1:0-12736 GCA_028565735.1 Pinacopodium congolense | reverse complement strand
ATTTATTGAAATCTCTTCCTAATAAATTAATATCTTTTTGTCTATAGGTCTATTAAATGCCAACTCTCGTTGTACATTTAACATAAATTACCCTACTCACTCTCTCAATTTGTTGTAGGATTTACTCTCAATAAACAATACAAATATTTCTACAATTAAATTAATAACCAAAGAGTCCCAAATAATTTAAACAACAAATCCTAAAAATATTTTAGCCACACATAATAATAAAAATAAGTTCAATCAAGTCTATATTCTTCCAAAAATAAAATAAAATAAATAAAATAAGAAATAAAAATAAAAGCAAAATAAATTTGAAAAAAATAAATAACTATTGAAAGAACTCTTGAAGTTTGGTGGCTTGGAGAGGAAGCTTGGATAATTAATTTCTTTTTGTTGCTCCTCTTCCTTGCTAATTTGCTGCTATCCGAAGCTCTCTTTCTTTCTTTTTTTCCTGTGCACGGCTCTCTCTTCTATCTCTGCGTTTCTGTTGCTGCTCCTATTTTGCTGCGTCTCCTATTTTTTCTGCTTGCTGTCTCGCTACTCTCTCCTTTTGTTTTAATTCTCCAACTACTAGGTCATGGATTGGGGCTGTCTTGGATTGGTTTGAGGCTTAGAGGCTGGGCTACTTAGGCGTCTGGCCTAGAGGAGAGGGCTACTGCTAGGCTGGTGGGTGAAGGCAGTGCTGAGTGGCACGTGCTAATCCAGGAGGTGACGCGGGTCCAGCTCGCCAGGGTTGGACGCGCCAGGCGAGCTGTGCACAGGCTGGGGCAAAGGCTGGACTGGAGGCGGTGCAGTTGACTGGGCGGATGGCAGAAAGGAACAGACTTAGGCCATTTGGGGCAACATCTGGCTGGTTGAAGTGGGCTTAGGCGCGAGTGGGCTGCACCATTCTCAGGTCCATGCATTAGCCAGGCCCAGCAGAAGTAGTCTTAGACCACCTCTCTAGTGGATTTGGTCTTGCCTTGGTTTTGGTTGGACTTTTGTTCCATTTTTCTTTCCCCTTTCATGCTCTTTTTTCTTCTTCCTTTCAACTTTAATTTTTAAATTTAATTTACCTACATAATAAATAAATACACCAATAATATTTAATTATAACCCAAAATTAATAAAGAAATAATAAAACACAGAACATAAATAAAAATACTTAAATAAACAGAACTTACTCCATATTAATACTAAATACAATCAAACAATAATTAAAATTATACTAAACAAAAACAAACAAAACAAGACTTAAAATATAATAATAACAACCTATTATGCAAGAAACACAAGCAAAATACTTAGAAAAATACAATTATCAATAATTTTCCTGCTTTGGAGTCTCTCAAGTTCGTTATTCCTATTGATGCTTTCGTTAGTTAGGCTTTCGATGATTATCTTAATGGGTTTCAGCAAATGCTTGTATCTAGTAAAAGAGATGAATTCCATAACTACAAGCTTAATAATAGATCTCCTAAAACATAAATATGGAAGCTTATTCCTCTAGAGATTTTTCTACTCCCTCCTATAAGGAAATGCTAAGACATTGCTAGCCAAAAGTCAGATGGCAGAAATTTGTATGGTTTCAACATGTTCTTCCCAAGGCCTCAATCACTCATTGGCTTGCTCTTCAGGGCAAGCTCAACACAACAAATTGGGTGTCTAAGTATATGAGCATCTCTCCCACATGCCTTCTATGCAATCTCTAACTAGAAATTCATAGCCACTTATTCTTGGAATGTAGCTATTCCATCCAACTTTGGTTGATGATTCAAAGGCTATGTTCCATTACTTCTTCTGTTATTAATTTACATAACATCGTCGATTGGTCCAATGTTCAGAACTGGTTAACTAAGACTAACTGTATCATTTGTAAAATGGCAATGTCCATTCTAGTTCATTATATTTAGAGGCAACATAATGGGAGAATATTTCAAAATAGAAAAAAAAACTTGTTGAAGAGTTGGCAGTTTAGTTGATAACCAATATTCGATTGCAAATTATTGCTCATCACTTTCAAGTCTCTTGTAATGACATTTATAAGGCAAGGTGGCAACTGGAGATCTGATTAATCCTAAGGATGGCTTCATTCTTTTGGTTTTGGCCTCTTTGGTTTCCTTTGGCTAGCACAATGTAGTGCTGGTTTAATTTATTTTCTGGGTTTGTTGTTATTCGTGTTGATGTTCAGCTAGGTGTAGCTTTGTGATTTTAGTTTTCTCTTCCCTTTACAAAATAGTTTTATATTCTTTTTAACTTAAAAAAAAAGTTATGTATTCGTAAACATATCTAATCTGTAACTGTACTCACATGATCTTGTTAAGAGAACTCGAAAAAAGGTGTCAAGAGAGTTAAGCTAGAAGTGCCAACTTTTATAAAACTTACACATATTTATAATAGGACTTGGATCTTTTAGTAATTCAATTGAAATATAATTCTAAGTATAATTAATTTTAAATAAATATTTATTAAACCTAGTTAAGATTTATAATCTAATATTACTCCTTATTATCACATATCTATTGTTTTTTATTTTGGAAGATCACATGTCTTTTATTTGACATTAGATTTTTTTCAAACTTTACAATTAAGTCTAATTTGATTAAATTATTTTTAACTGTTCTTTATGTGTGATCCATTAGATTTCAAATTTTGTTAGTAATGGATATAAATTATATTTATAAACCATATTTAAAATGAGATAAATTAAAAATTTTTAGTTTAATTTAATTTTTAATTAAATAATTTATATCCATAGATTAAAATCAATGCTTAGCACCACATTATGATTACTTAAAAATTATGAATATCAAAGTAATTTTGACTAATCCTTCCATGTATGATTTTTTTTGTATAATTCAATTTTTTTATCATACAATATTTTGATTACTTATAGAGTATGGAATTATTATCTATTTGATTCTAATCATATTAGTTCTCTATCATTAGTAATTGATCCTTTTATGATATTTAACAAATATTTCCAAAGTGTCACTTCACTTTAAATAATAATTTCTAAAATTAATATTAATTAAGAACAATTGAACATTTTCTCTAATAACTTCAGGATGAGGGATTTTATATTGATCATTTTACTACCTCTGTATTATTTATATTATGTTCAGTAACTATTAAATGAATTATCGTTAATTGTGCTTTCCAACAATCACTTACATGTTAGTTTAAGTATTTTCATATTTTAATTTATAAGATCAACTACTTATTTGATTAGGAAGAGATGTATGTGTGTTAATCTTTTAACTTTATTAATATCTAATTTTAATAGAGTAATGATTAAGAATAATTTAATAATAATAATACTTAATTGTAATATAAATCTTATAATGACGATTTCATCATAATTTCATTTGTAAAATATATTTTTCTCATATATTTTATCTTATATATTAGTTAATTAAATAAATATGTATAAGATCAATAACACTTTTAATTAATTATATGGCAAATTTATAATCAAGTGATAAGTAAAGTATAAAAAAAGTTGAAAAAACTGAAAAATTTCCTGGAAACTAAATGGGAGGATGTTCCAAAGTTTTGGTTGGCAGGAACAACTACGGACTGCTTAGTTTACATCAAGGATAGTAACATGGTTTAGTTCACTAACTAAAAAAAAAGAAGGAAAGGAATAGATTAGCATAAATAATTTTTCTTTCCCATTCCTATTCATATGTGTTTTTGTTTGGATCTTTCTCTTTGTTTCTTTTATTTACTATCTCATATTAGTTTCTATGTCTCTTTGACTAGGAAGAATAAATGAACCAGAAATTGGATATCAGAAAAGGAAAACATTGTAAGCTATTGAAATCTCAATCTACCACCTATTATCATTAGTGAGAGTGTTAGTGACATAGTCTAGGTGGTGAGTTGAGGCAAAGGATGGAAATAAAGGCATAGAAGTAAAACAAAAACACAGGAAAAAAACTAGAAAAAAAAGTGTAGGTGATGAAGATGAGGCAAGTAGGAACTCGCACCTCATCTAATGAAATAAATAGAGGCTTGTGCCTCCACTCATTTTCTTAATAAAAAATAATAAATTTATTAAATAAAACAATAATAACTAAATGAATGTTGAGCTGTTTTTAGTTTTAGACTGTAGTTTTGGGCCCTTGATTAAACTCATTTAGTTTCTTTAAATTTGGATCCACTTATGATTTATAATTTTTTATTTAAATTTAGAATAAAATGAGAAATTAGTTTTCTAATTAATAAAAACTAACTACTTTAGTTGAATAAATTAGAAATTAATTTCTAATTAGAATAAAAATTAGAGACAATTTTTCTAATTAAAGTAAGTTAATTTGTTTAATTAAGTAAAATTTTAGAAATAAGTTTTCAAAAGTAAAATGAAATTTGAAATTAGTTTTCTAATGAAATTAGAATTACAATTAGTTTTCTAATTAAATTAAAATTGGAAATCAGTTTTTAATTATATTGAACTATAAAAAGTGATTAAATCATTGATAATTAGAAATTAATTTTTAATTAAACTAAAATTATTAAATTGGTTAGTTCAATAGTAATATGATTAGAAATAAGTTTTGAATTAATTTAAAATTTATAATATAATTTAATTAGTTCAAATTAAAAGTCATTAATAAAATTCATTGACTTCATTATATGAGCATGAGTTCGCTTTATGTTAGAAAAATAATTTATTTATTTTGTGGTTTCTAGAAACTTCTTTGTAATCATTTAATTTCTAAAAATTTGTTTTTCAAGAAGATGCTATTAGAAAGAGGACATCAAAGTTTCTTTGAACTGAGGCATAAATGAGACATATTAGTAGTTTGTTTACGCAATTATTTAATATGCATTTATTTCCTAGAAAAGACCTAACATAACACATTATTACAGTTAATAACTTGATCTAAGGATTGTACTTTGGAGGTTGTTTGGCTTATATCGAAGATGAAATGAAGTATATGACCTTACTTTAACCTTGCCCCAGCTTAAAAGTGAAATGTTAAGACTGCTTTGAAATAAGGAAATGTCTAATGGAAAAACATATAGTTCGTTAGTGATGATATTTATGAAAAAGATTCGAAGAAAATAATTGATAAGGACTTTGTATCCTATATGCCTCCTAAAAAAAATAGTGAGAGCTATTTCATATTGAGTTTCGCAAACTTTGTCAGGTGAATTCATCAACTCTATTCCACGTAGGTTTCGCTACCTATATAATGAACATTATGTAATATGTTCATTTATGAATACATGAACTTGATATTTTCTTACTTATGCTCAATATGTTGTACATAAGAATTTGGTATAGAGTATGATAATTATGATTCAATTGTTATATGAATGATGATTGAATATATATGTGGTTTTTCTATTTTATAAGAAATTGAAATTCAATTATCTACTATATATACAATTGATATGACATTAAAGTGTAAATATTCTTTCTTATTATAGAAACTTAGTGCTTCAAAAATAAATACCACTAAAAAAAATATTATTGCTAAACTTAATAAGGGTGAGAAAGTAAATGTCGTCAATTATAAGATCTACAGTATGAAAATCCAATATATATTGGAAGAGTAAGAGGCTTTAGAACTTTTAAAAATAACCATGGATGTTCCTGAAGATGGTGATATGGTCTAACATAAGAGGGACCGTGATACATATGAACTGTGCAAAAAGAAGAACTTATTGGCTTGTATTACATTGCTGAGTAATATGGACAGTGATATCATGCATGAGTTTCACAAATATGAAGCTATAAAGAATATATGGTCCGCATTAGCTACATGTTTTGATAGCGTCTCAGTGACCAAAATAAGGTTGCTTATTATAAATTTTGACACATATAACAAACGTCTAGATCACATAATGTAAGAATATCTGAGGTGTATTTCAAAAATGATAAATGAATTACAAAATGTTGGTCATGAGCTTTCAGATAAGCAATAGGTATAAGTTGTGATTAGTTCACTGCCTTAAATTTAGGAGCATATAAAGATGCACTTAAATCATAATGAGAGCATCAAGATAATAGAAGATGCTATGAGACATCATGTTTGCTAGTTTTAACTACACTGCAAGTACACAGGCTGTAACTTATAGTATAACTGATATTGATCTCACAAAGACTGATTCTAGACACCTAACAATCTGAATTGCACTTTGTTTAAGGTAAATAAAAAGTATAGAAACTGAAAATTAAACTAAACTAAAGAAACTTGAATGAATGTAATCGCAGAAGAGAGCAAAACACATAAGATACTCACTAATGGAGACTTAGGGGTTATTCTATCCTTTTTTATCTTCCTTTTACCTTATTGATTTAATTATATTTAATCCTAGATATCCAATAGTTAGTTACCCTCTCTTGAGATCTAATCAATTAATCCCAATTAAACTACCTAAAAGTTGAATTGTAACCTTTTGGTTTATAACACGAGAGTTCCCTAACTCAAATAAATCCAAAAAATCTCTCGATGCGAAGTGATTATAAGTTTAACAATTAACACAAACAGTTATGCATTAAATCAATATAGCAAAAGTTGGATAAACAATTCAGGAAAAATCCCTAGAATAGATTTAGCAATCCATAACCATGCTTAAACAAAGAGCTGATTAAACATAAAAAAAAAAGTAAAAGAAAGATGAACTAGTGAAGATTATGAAGCCTCCTTTTTAGGAAAATCTGGACAGCCCTTATTGTCTTCTTGAGTTTTCACATGTTTTTTCTCTTCTAAAACCCTCTAATTTTGTCTTAGATGTGTCCTAGGTCAGAATTATGACTGCTAGGGTTCCTCACATCCTCTTATGTCTAAAAAATCGTAAAATACGTCTTGCACATTTTTTGCCACGTCATCCTGCCACATCAAATTTTCCAGCTTTGACCTATCTCGATATTATTGCTAAATCTTTATCTACAGACCTCCCAATATCATGAAATTTGATATGATGGCTCCTGACAAATGTCCAGTACCCTGTAAAATTTCATAGCAATTCTAGAAAATTGGCACTGGTTTGGGTCTCATTTGTTACCTGCACATCCAAACATCAAAGTACATTAACCCATTCCTTAAATAAATTCATACTTTTCCCTTAAACACTAAACAATATAAAGAAACAATCAAACATCTAAATGAAAGGGATGCAAAAGTTTCTACTAACTCAATTTAAAGCACACAATCAATACTTAAAACACCTAAAAACAACCTAGAAATATAGTCTAAAACACACTTATTAACTTCCCCATACTTAAACCTTTGCTCGTCCTCAAGCAAATTAAATACAAACATTACATTCCATCAGTTTGTTTTTAAAGAGATCAAGTGCATGTAATCTTTCAAACTTTGGCAATTCGAATATCAAGCTACTACACACATCATAATTTTATCAACAGTACACATAATCAAGATCAACTTATGATACCATTGATAAAAGGAAATCATAAAACCAAGATGGATTTTCCTCACGATGTTCACTGTTGAACCAAGGATGGTTCCATCGTATTTTGGTAATGAAAAAATAACTTTTGTTACTAATATTTGTGTTTTTCAGTATGTTTAAAAGATAGGTTGAACAAAGTTCAAGTTGATCAATTAAGGAGTCTTGAAGAAGAAAATGAAAAATCATATGAAGACTCAAGTTTGAATAAAGAAGTTTAAGAATAAGTTTATATCTATTTAAATGTAAACTTTACTTAGTTTTATTTTGGTGGTCTCAAGAGGCTCATATTTAACCATTAATGCATACATAGTTTCGAATATGCATATAATTGCATAATCAAGAGGTTTTATGTGTTTTAATGTGATTAAATGAGAATAAACCTCTTAATGCTTGTTTCAATTAATTAGGAAAACATGAGATATTAAAACATAAGAAATTAAGTAATTAAGATAATTAATTATTTGGATAGATATGTTTGGTTTTCGGAAATGGCTAAATAAAGATGTAGTGAAATGTCTTATGTTGTGTTCATTCAGTTGTGTGTGGTTTTTAGGTCAGTCGACCGAATGATTGTGGTCAATCGATCGAATGTAGGTCGGACGCTAAGGTCGGTCGACTGAACCTTTACTAGTTGACCGAACTGTGTCTATCGATCGATTGAATGTGACTAGTTTTGTGAATAAAACTTGGTTTCACATATTATACATTTGTAGAATTTCTTAACATTATTATGACCGTTGAACAATGGGTATGAGTGTCATTTTCCAATGGATACATAGGATAAATTGATTATAAATAGGTTGTTTTGTGCTGGAACGAAGAGTACTTTTACACAGAGTTTTATACATAGTCTAAGTGATCATATATGCGAGTTACAATGTTATTTGGTAAGAGTTTAAGAGATCTTTTACAAGTAATTGCTATCAAGTGAGTTTTTTTATTGGGTGAGGTTCTTAAATATCTTTTATGCATTCATTTATCAATCCTTTTATGTTTACCAAGTAAAATTGAGTGAAGTTTTTTACTATTGTATTGTTATTATGAGTTGTTGAGAGGTTATTTGTGAAAATAGGAAAAAGATGTGAATGAAAGGTTTTCCTTTAGCCTATGAAAAGGGATTGTATTTGTGACATTATTTTCTTATTGAAGTTGCAATAAGAACAAAAGCTTAACAGTGGTGTTGGGGACTGGATTAGGAGCAAGTGGATAGCTCCGAACCAGGATAAATCACGGTGTACTCTCTCCTTTTCTCTATACTTCTATTTTTTCGCATCTATATTATCTAGTTATTTTTTTGGTAAATTTGTTAAGCTTCCTTATTTATATTACTCTTTATATTTGTTCTGTGAATGAATTTTTTAAGCACTAATTCACCTCCTTCGTAGTGCCATATCTATCCCAACAATTGGTATTAGAGCGAATCTCATAAGTAAATTAATTCTAACAAATTTGTGAGTAAAGATCACATATGGCACACATGATGCACAATTTTCTCTCTTTTAGTTTACAAGGTCACAACACATATAGAGTATCCTATTTTGATGGAAACAATTATTTAAATTGGAAAGTTAGAATGAGACATTTCTTGAGAAGTGAGAGTGTGGATCTATGGTTGTGTGTCTTTAAAAGACCACCTTACCTTCGAAACTAGTAGGAGATGAAATGGTGCTCAAAGAAGATAATGAGCTAAATCCTAAAGAAAAAAGGTTAATATCCATAAGCAGTAGAACTATGCATATTTTATTTTGTTCATTAAGCATAGAACAATTTGACAGAGTTTCTATGTGTGAATGGGCCTATGATATTTGGCGCACTTTAGAAATCACATATGAAGACACGAATCAGGTAAAGGAAACAAAAGTTAGCATGCTCACTGACTAATTTGAATTGTTTAAAATTACTCGAGATAAAAATATCTCTTCAATGTATGCTCATTTTAATAATATTATTAGTACTTTAAAGGGTCTAAGAAAGACCTATTCCAATGTTGAGCTTGTTAGGAAAATCTTGAGGTCTCTACCAAAGTCTTTGGAACCCAAAGTGACGGCGATGTGAAGGAGCTCAACATTTTGTCACTCAAAGAATTGATTAGTTCTCTACTCACACATGAGATGGTACTAAAAGATGCTCAAGAAGAAATTGCACCCAAAAGGAAGAACATTGCCTTCAAGGCAACAAAGAAGGATAAAAGGGAGAATAAAGAATCATCTTATGGAAGCGAGGAAGAAGAATCCGTCGCTCTCATCACCAAGGAGTTAAGAAAGCTTATTTGAAGAAAAACTCCTATCTATAAAGGTAAGCACTCTTCTAAAAATTCTAGCATAACTTGTTTTGAGTGTGGTGAGAAAGGGCACTTTAGGTCGGATTGTCCTCACCTTCGAGAAAGCGAAAAGGAAGAAAAGAAGGAAAGGAAAGAAAAGAAAAGTTTTAAGAAGAAAGCTCTTAAAGTGGGATGGGATGAGTCTAGTGAATCCGATGAAGAAGAGATATCAAATATGTGCTTCATGGCTCATGGTGAGGTAAGTACTCCCAATTCAAATGTTGAGGTTGAAGTTAAATACACTTATAAAGAACTGTTAGATTTTGTAGGAGATTTAGCTAAGAAAAAGAAGGCTTTGCATGATAAAAACTTAGAATTCGGGAAAGTAATAGATGAGTGTAAATTAGAAATTGATAATCTTAGAAGAGACATGAATTCAATCAACAAGGATAATGATGATCTCTTGAATGATATTATAACTTTGAAGAAGGAAGTTGAATATCGTAAAGAGTCACTTTCAAAATTCATAAAAGTAAAAGAAAATTTAGAAACCATGTTAAGTGTTCAAAAGATGAGAAAAGATAAGCACGACTTAGGCTATAGTAATGAAGCGTCATCTAGTAAAACCATTTCTGTAAAGGAAAAGAGTTTAGAAGATGAATGTCTTAAGGATACTCAAAATGCATCATCTACTTATCCTAGGCATCATGCATTCATGAGTATATCAAGGCCTAAGAAATTTTCTTGACATCGACTTAATGATTCTAGAACATTCACTAAATTAAGGCAAACATCTCAAAGTTCTATTATGATTATAGACTAAAGAATTCATATAGATCCTTCACTCCCTTATTTTTCACTTATTGTAAGAGGCATGGACATATTCATTAATTTTGCTATAACCGTTTAAGAAATACGAATGCAGGTAGGTTTATTTAGCCATGAAAGATACAAAACTAACACTTATGGACCTAAAATTATATGGGTATCAAGAATTCGTTAACATTATGTTTTGTAGGTACCTTCAAGAATGACAAGAAATGGTCATTATTGAACCAAGAGAAATCAATAAAAATATGTCAAAACATTAAATTAAAAGGCATCTCCTCCTTTGGAATATATGTGAAATAGTTAAATGGATACTGAAAGAGATCATTTAAGTATACCGTGTATATTTCTTTCATTTGGGAATTTTTCTGCTTGAAAGTTTTCTTTTTTCTGCACTTTTGATCTTTCGATCGTCTGATACTGATTCGGTCAACCGATATTCAGTGGACCGATACTGATTCAGTCGAACGATGCCCATCGATTTCAAGTACCGCCTATTCTCTTTTGTCTCTTCATGCATCATTCGAAAATTCAACATTTTCTTTTATATTCTCTATTTCATTTTTTTTAATTTTTTGAGTTTGTTAGATTTCCATATTCCTCTTTGTCTTCTCAATTTTTTTTTTGAAAATTTCTGTGTCCAAGTTCAACTACTATTTCTTATTTATTAGTGTACTCAAGTTGCTTTAAACTGTGTTTTTAGATATTATTTAGTACTTCATTAATTTTATAATATGCATGATAAATTTTCTTAATCTCATGAGTTGAAAAGTCTCTTTAAATGCTATTCCTATATTTTTAAACTTCATATGATTATCTTGATATATGTTGTCTAAATACATTATGACTTTACGTATGCGTTTTGAAGTTTTTCTTCAATCCCTCTCATGTATTTTAAAATTCTGCACTTGCATCTATTTAAGAAAATTTTCACTTATTGAAGGGAAGCTTAGAATCTTATAAAAGATTGAGGATTTCATTTTACAAAAATTAGTTACTAAAACATTTGATTTTCTTGATGCATTGGGTTATGAAAAAGTTTGAAAGTTTCATGATGCATTAAAATATTTAAAATTAGACATCAAGCATTTTTCAAAAAGTTTCAATGTCCTAAAGTATTTTTCTTAAAGATTCTTGTTATTTCATTTACATTGCAAATTTTTTGTTAAATTTATGCATAGTATTAGTTTTCAATTTTGGTGAAGTCATTCATTTTTTAAAATTTTGTTATGAAAGGGGAGTTTCATATGATAATTTTGAATTCTTATCTTGAATGTATAATGTAGCATCTTTTTGCCCATTTCATATGTTTACTTTATGACTATTTGAAATTTTTACATAACTGTATTTGTGTTTTTTTGTATTGATTGTTTTGTAATAATTTTGTCTTGTTAAAATTAATTGGCATCTCTAATTAGTTTGCATTGTTTAATTTTCATTACATTTGGTATCAATGCTCTTTCTTCCAAAAATTGGTATCAATTATCAGTGTAGGTTGATGATTTTGATTCTTAAGTAATATCCTGTTTTGATAATCTGCTTTAGTTACGAGTGATAGTAAATATTTGCATTAAGTTTTTATTTTTTATCAGTTGGTATCATGTTCTTTGACGATTGGTGTAGACTAAATTTCTTTTAATTTTGGTTTATGGTTTTACCCTTTTGATGATTCCAAAAAGCGGGAGAAGAAAATGTGATATTATGAATATTGTACGAGAAGAACGTGATATTATCTGTGTGTATAAATTGTGTTTTACATAAGGTGGGTAAATTGTATATAATGCGTATACTTAGGGGGAGTTTAAAAATAAAGATGGCCTTAATCCTCTCCTTATAACATGCAACTAGTAGTTTCATACCGGTTCAAAACAAAGATGGCCTTAATCCTCTCTTTATAACATACATCTAGTAGTTTCATACCAGTTCGAAACAAGTTCTGAAGGTAGTCTTCCTTGAGGAGTATCATTCACAACAAATAAAATAAAATGACTGAAATGTAGTCATAGAAGCTTAATGCTTCCTATAGATTTATATATGAAAAACCATGATGATTTCACACATTGCCTAATCACTCAAGTATTAATTTCTGACCAAATTTATGCAACTAACTACTTCAATCAATCAGCATGGTTCACCTTCTACGCAAGCCAATTAATTCAACTTCAAGATAATTTCTCAATTTAAGTCATAAACCCTAATTCCATAAACCCTAGAAATGCCTAAATGCAAACTTGGACC
>JAOXYD010068041.1:0-12737 GCA_028565735.1 Pinacopodium congolense | reverse complement strand
GGGCTAGAGCGCTGGGTCTGGGGGATGGGCTGCTGCTGGGGCTCCTGGTGGGCTGGACGAGCTGCATTTTCTTTTTCCTTTTTTTTTTCTTTTTCTGTTCTGTTTTGCTTTTTTTTTTCAAATCTATTTTTTTAAAACAAAATTAATTTACCTACACCATAAAAAAAATACACCAATAAAAATTAATTTTAACCCAACATTAATAATTAAATAAAAACACAAAATACAAAACACAAATAAAAACACTTAACTAAACAAAACTTACTCTCAATTAACACTAAACATAAACAAAACAATAATTAAAATTATACTGAACAAAAACACACAAAATAAATATTAAAACACAATAAAAACAACCTATTATGCAATAAACACATACAAAATACTTAGAAAAACACATACAAAAACACAATTATCAATGACGATTATGAAGTAATTTAATTGGTACTTTGAAATTGTTTCCTCCTTATGTATGATGTTGTAATGTTAATTTGAAATTTGGATAATTATTTATTTTTGGTTATGTATAAAGGGGGAGTATCCATTTTAGCAATTATAAGTGATCTTTGTTGGTTTGGGTAATTCCTTCTTTTTGGTTATGTATAAAGGGGAATTATCCCTTTTAGCAATTATAAGTGATATTTGTTGTGTTATTCCTACTTGATGATGATGATTTGTTATATATGCGTGTTTTGAGTATTATTAACATATTTGGTTTTATGATACTTATCTTACTATCATTAATTGGTATTAATTACCAGTTTACATTGATTTTTTTTTTTTTGCAATTAGTACCAACAAGTTAGTTTTTCCAACCATTGGTAGTTGATGGTGTTACTTAAAAATGGTATCTTATTTTGAAATTTGGCTTCTATTGAGAGTGATTTCAATATTTGATATCAAACTTTACTTTCTAACGTTTTGTATCATATTTTTTAACAATTTGTATAAAGATGTCTCATTTTTCAACAAGGTTAGAATCAAGTATGTGGTTTTTGAGTAATTAATCTTCTTTTAACAACAATTGGTATCAATTTTTATGACAATGTGTTTGACACCTTTTGTAATGAGATTTTGTTAACACTGTCCCTCTTTTGAGCATTTGTGACATAGTATCTTGCATTTATCACGGTTTGTTCTATTAACAGGCAATGTTGTTAGAAGAAAATTTTTTCCAAAACATCATGTTTTGACAATTGACTTGAGATATAAGCTTTAGTATAAAGGGACAAGATGTCTATATCCCGTTTGTATGATTCATATTTATAGGTATCAAAGTGTTATGGTTTTCATATGTGATTCATTTTAAACTAGTATTTAAGCTTTACACCTTTTTGTAATTGGTTGTTTCATATGTGGTTTAGGACTTGTCTCACTTAAACAAGTTACACCTAATGGTCATAGGCATCCCTTTTCTCATTTACTCTTAATTAATCTACTTGGTCCATAAATTACTTGGAAAAAATGCATTAAATACACAAGAGGCCTAAAATCAAGGTTATTAATTCTAGGTGTCCTCACACAAGATCTTAAGGCTTGGTCCACTCCTAGGTTCAAATGTGTTGCTTAATTGATTTTCCAGTAAAACAAATTCTAATGGTCATGAAACTTATTCACCTAAGGTCAATATCTAGTTGATTAGGCTGAAAAGGTTAAACAAGCATTCAAACAAGCAAAAATCAATTCCACATAACCTGGTTTAATCCAAATCAATCCATAGGTTCAACCAAAACTACTTACACACACATGATTATCAATAGAACAGAAGAGATGGTTAAAACATGCATATTCATTGATTAATCAATAAACCAGAATCTTCACAAGTTATAATGTAAATACAAAAATTCAAAAGAAAGATGTTCACTCTCTTAAGATTACTGTAAGAGTTATGCACTCGGAAGCTCAAAAAACAAATGACTAAAATGAAATAATAAAACTAAACTCTTGATTGAATGAAGATATGATTTTAATGACGAAGAAGAAGAAGAAGGACTATTTTGATGATGCGTAAAAACTTTGTGCTTTCTCTCTGTCTCTCTGTCATCATTAGTCTCTTTGAATACGTTTATCTGCGTCCTTTTTATACCTTTGGTTCTATGCATTAAGTGAAATGTTGAAGTGGAAGAATAAAATGTGAGAACTGAAGCTGGAGCTCATAGGTTCGGTCGACCAACCTTCACCATTCGATCAACCAATTCTTCTTTATAGTCTTTATTCGGTCAGCCAATTCTTCTACTTGGTCGACCAAAAAATTCGTTGTGATTTATTCAATTGACTGGTGTCAATTCAGTCGACCGAACTCTGCTTGTTTGACTGTCATTTATGGAGCTTTAAGTACTGAATGTATAACTCCTCTTTATGCATCAAAACAAGCTCTAATTGAATCCAAATCTTCACAAATTGCTCCAACACCAAATACATCTAAATAAACATAAATAACTCTATATTAGTGTAATTCAAACATAAAATGGGAAAAATATAATAAAAAATGCATGTAATCCTTGAAACTTCGGCAACTTAAGAATCAAACTACAACACATATCATAATCTTTTCATCAATACACATAAACAAAGCCAAAGGTCGATGCCATTGGTAAAAAACAAGCATACAATAAAAATGGATTTTTCTCATGGTATTCACTCATGTCACTCAAGTGTATGGGTTCCAATCAAAGCTTCCCCTGATAGACTACATTACCATAGGCTTACAAATTCACCCATTTTCGACTACATATAGTACAAGCCATAATAGATGAAAATGGCTTTTACTAATGGTTGTAATGGGGCTTAAGTTAAGGTAGGGTAAAAAGGGAAAAGGCTACTCACTAGCATTCACAAAGAACTAAGCAACATGGGACAATAAAATAGAAATTCTAAGATGTGAAAATAGAAACACGGGACTACAACTACTCATTAATATATAATGCTACTGTTTAATCTTTTTCTTCATTCATTTTTTTATAACTCCAAACATAAAAGAAGATAGTAGTAGCACAAAAAAAAAGAGAGTAAATGTACCTCTAAAATATCTCAGAATACCATATAAAACATCAGTCCTTAAATCAAAGATATTAAAAGCTTACTTAGTTCTTCATTCAACTTCTTACAAGGTAAGGATAAAAGGTTTTCAGGTTTCAATAAAAAGGTGATTAATTTAGAAAAAAAAACAAGGCCAAAGGCTCAAAGGGGGGTAACAAGGGAGAAATGACCTGGTAGGTCATTTAAGCTAAAGGGCTCAAAACAAAGAAAGGCTTAATCATATCTATAAAGCCCGTAACTAGTAGTATTAAATAGGTTCAGAGCAAGTTATGAAGGTAATCTACATAGAGAAGCCTTACACACAACAAAGAAAATGAATGACTATGAGATGCAGTGATATTCATAAAAAACTCACATGTACTTAAATGAAAACCGCCAAAAATCCATACATTTACTCATCACTCAAGCATCAGTTATTGACTAAGTTTATGCAATCATTTACTTCAATCAATCCACATGGTTCACTATCTTCTCCAGATGCCTAATCCAAATTCACGCATAAAACTCAATTCTCATTCCAGCTACTTTGATAGAATTATATGGTTTAAAATTAATCTAATTCAATAGTAAAAATTTTAAAAATGGGATCGAAGTTAGCTATCAAAGAGTTGCAACCATTTAAGTGTTTATCTCTCATCATCAACATTAACATCATAAATATTAGCATGCATATAATCTTAATCACCCCCACACTTAATATGAGCATTGTCCCTAATGTTCAAAATTCACAAGCAAGTATAAAGGATAGGGAAAGAGAAGGAGAAACTTTCCTGAAAATGATCATCTAAAGAACTTTGAGCTACCAACCACATAGAACTTTCAGAAGAACTCAAAAGAAACACAAACTACAAGTAAAGTATTAAACTAAAGAAAAGCAAAAGCAATAACCAAAAGAAAAAAGAAAAAAAAATACTACCTACTAAAAACAAGCACTATGATCAAGGGGAAGAAGATGGTGAATCGTGGAAGTAAAGTGCTCCTCTAATTCATTTACAAACATGGGAAAGTACAATTTGGCGCACTGTCCATTTACCTTAAAGGGGGCCTATTATCTCTCTTCACCTTAAAAACCCCCAAAAGAAAAACTTATATCACCTCAAATGGACCATACCACCTCAACCTAAGCTTGTTTAGTAAAAGGAGGAAGACAAAAATTATAAAGCAATACTTTGTCACCTACCTTGAAGTCTCAATGGAGGATCTTCTTATCATGCCATTTCTTCACACGCTCCTTATATAACTTAGAATTATGATATGCATCCAAATGGAACTCCTTGAGCTCATGAAGCTGCATAAGTCTCTTAGCATCTATAGAAGACAAATAAAACTTAAGTAATTTTGTAGCCCAGTATGCGCAATGCTTTAACTCAACTGGAAGATGACAAGATTTTCCATAAACTATCTTTAATGGTGACATACCTATGGGTGTTTTAAATATAGTCTTATATACCCAAAGTGCATCATGTAACTTTAAAGACTAGTTCGACCTAGAAGCATTAATAATTTTCTCTAGGATCTTCTTTAATTCCCTATTGGAGACTTCAAATTACCTACTAGTCTAGGGGTGGTATGGCTTAGCAACTTTATGGGTCACCCCATACTTAGATAAAAAAAGAATAAAAAGGTTTGTTACAAAAATGTGATTCCCATCACTTATGATAGCCGTAGGTGTGCCAAAACGTTTAAAAATATGCTTCTTTAAAAACTTGACAACACCTTTAACTTCATTTATGGCTAATGCCCCTGCTTCCACCCTCTTACTAACATAATCCACAGTAGCCAAAATGTATTAGTGGGAGTAAGACTTAGAGAATGATCCCATGAAGTCTATACCCCACATATAAAAAACTTCACAAATAAGAATGTTAGACAAAGGTATGTCATGTTTTCTAGAAATGTTCCCAACCCTCTAACACCTATCATAAGACTTAAGAAATGCATATGCATCCTTCAACAATGTAGGTCAATAAAAATCACACTTTAAGACCTTATAAGTTGTCTTAGATGCATGATAATGTCCCCTAGCCTCTCTAGAATGACAATGATATAAAACAAAGGACATTTGCTCTTCAGGAATGCAATGCCTAACTATCCCATCAACAAAAATCTTGTAAAGTAGAGGGTAATCTCATAAATAGTGTCTTACCTCACTAAAAAACTTTTTCTTTTGGAAATAAGAAAATTCAAGGGGGAAGATATTACTAACCAGGTAGTTAATTTAATTTGCAAATGACATAGTAGCTATCATAGCCATGAGATGCTCATTAGGAAAAGTCTCCTTCATATCCTTATTTGCGCTTTACATGGAAGCTTCATCCAACCTTGATAGGTGATTATCTACAAAGTTCTTAGCTCCCTTCTTATCCCTCAACTTGATATCAAACTCCTGCAAAAGTAACACTTAACGAATCAATATTGGTTTAGCATCAGGTTTTGTCATCAGGTACTTCAAAGTTGCATGGTAAGTGTAAACAATAACTTTAGACAAAATCAAATATGATCTAAATTTATCAAAGGCAATCAAAACCATCAACATCTCTTTTTCTATGGTGGTATAATGATGTTATGCACTATTTAGAGTCCTGCTCTTATAATAATGCGATGAAAGATCTTACCACGTCACTGGCCCAACACGGCCCTCACTATAAACTCACTTTCATCACACAGTAGTTCAAATGGAAGAGACCAATCAGGAGATATAAGAATAGGGGCAATCACAAGTTTATCCTTAAACACTTGAAAAGATTTCATATAATTGTCATCAAAAGAAAATATAGCATCTTTTTCAATCAACTCAGTCAAAGTTCTAGCAATCATACAACAATCCTTAATGAAACGATGGTAAAAACCAACATGACCTAAGAAACTTCTAATAGATTTAATATTGTTAGGTAGAGGAAGTTTCTTAATGACATCAACTTTAGCTGGGTCTACCTCCTTGCTAGAAATCTTATGACCTAAGATAATGCATTCTTGAACCATGAAATGACATTTTTCCCAATTAAGCACTAAATGAGTCTCTTCACACCTGGTTAAGACTTTCTCTAAATTATCTAAGCATGCATCAAAAGAGTTACTAAACACAGAGAAGTCATCCATAAAGATCTCAATGCAAGATTCAAGCATGTCTAAAAATATAGCTATTATGCATCTTTGAAATGTAGCTGAAGCATTACATAAACCAAATGGCACACGTCTATATGAAAATATACCATAGGGATATGTAAAAGTGGCTTCCTCCTAATCTTTCGAGGCTATTAGAATCTGTAAATACCCACTATGTCCATTTAAAGCACAATAAAAGCTTTGTTTGGATAACATCTCAATCATCTGATCAATTAAAGGCAAATGAAAGTGATCTTTCTGGGTGGCATCATTGAATTTTCTATAATCAATGCATATCCTCCACCCAGTTACCTTCCTATTAGCTATCAATTCATGTTTTTCATTTTCTACAACAGTGGCGCCTCCTTTCTTTGGCACCACCTGCACATGGCTCACCTAGCTAGAATTAGAGAATATGACAGATAATACCTACATCAAGAAGCTTCACTACGTTATCCCTGACAATATCCTTAATGTGTGGGTTGAGTATTCTCAGGGGTTGTACCAATGCCTTACTTCCTTCATCCATGAAAATGCGGTGCATGAAAAAAGAGGGACTAATACCCTTGATGTCCACAATACTCCATCTGATAGCCCTCTTATGATCGCTAAGTACCATCAGCAACTGTTCCTTTATAGTACTTGACAAACAAGAAGAAATGCTAACTGGTAAATGCTCAGGTGGGTGCAAAAATACATACTTCAAATGACCAGGCAAGGTTTAAGATCAAGAGAAGGTGGCTTTTCAATCGATAGCCTAGGTAGTGGTTTTTTTGGTCTTTAGAGTGGATCAAATAACATGTATTGTGTCCAACATGCCTACTCCAACTCAGCTCTATGATTTTCTAGCTCCTCTAATAATTCCTCACTCAAATCTTTTAAAATTCCTTGAACTTCTTCCTTCAACAAACTTGCATAAACAATAGAAGAATGATTAGCATTTGAAGAGTATACATCAATAAAATTGCATGAGTCAAGAGTAGAGGGATGCTTCATTGCATCAAAAAAATCAAACACTAATTCTTCATCTTGAAGTCTCAAGATGAGCTTTCCATGTTGCACATCGATGACGGTCCATGCAATGGCCATGAAAGGCCTCCTAAGAATGATGGGGATGTCTCGATCTTCCTCCATGTTAAGGACTAAAAAGTCCACATAAAAGGTGAACTTCTTGACCTTTACCAATACATGCTCAATGACTCGCGTTAGATAAGTAATGGATGTATCTTCCAGCTGAAGTGAAACAGTGGTGGGTTTGGGCTTCACTAATCCAACCTTCCTGAAAATAGAAAGAGGTGTTAAGTTAATACTAGTAGCCAAATCCATTAAGGCCCTATCTATATAAAAATCACTAATAGTGCAAGTAATAGTAAAATGGCGTGGATCCTTAATTTTTGGTGGTAACTTCTTCAACAAGATGGCTGAACACTCCACATTCAACTTCACAGTCTCATACTCCTCAAGCCTCCTCTTGTTAGATAAATTTATATTTAAGAACTTAGCATAAGAAGGCATCTGTTCTATTGCCTTAGCAAAGGGAATGTTAATATGCAACTTCTTAAAAATTTCAAGAAAATGACCAAACTGCTTATCTAATTGTGCACCTTTCAGCCTTTGAGGAAATGGGATTCAAGGTCTTACTAGATGTGTGATGGGGTTAACAAATAACGTTGGATGATCCTCTTTTGCAATTGGTGCTTCATTGGCCTTTTTTCTATCCTCCTGCTTCTCTTCTTCTTCACTCTTCTCCACTTCCTTATCCTTCTGCTTCTCCTAAACTTCCTCAAGTTGGTTGCCACTTCTCAATAAGATTACCTTTACATACTCTCTCAGATTGACCTCAGTAGTGCTAGGCAATGGACCCGAAGGTCTTTCCTTAAACAAACTTGCAATTTGGCTCATCTGATTCTCCAAATGTTTGATAAAAGACTCTTGGGTTTTCATCCTAACCTCAGTGGTGGAGATGTTCTTCTAGAATAGCTCTTCGAGGTTAGATTTCTTAGGTGGCACATGATTTAGAGTCTCTAGCTGTCTTTAAACATTAGATGACTATACTTGTGCCATCTGATCATTCCTCCAAGAGAAGTTGGGATGATTCCTCCACCTAGGGTTGAAAGTGTTAGAATATGAGTCCCCTCTCTATCTGTTGTAAATTGCCTATATAATGGGCCTCTTCTTGCCCTTGAGCAAAGGGGTTCCCAACTTCACACTCGGTAGATGAATGGAAATCTCCACCATAATGATTGCTCATGGCAGAATTCCTCATGGATGAACTCGCTCCTCCTGTCACACTGTGCATCAGATTATCCAACTTCTTCGTTAAAACATCCATTTGAGCTAATAAGGCCACTATATTGTCCACTACACGAAAACCTATAGGTCGCTTGGGATTCCTCTCTATATGATGTTGGAAACTACTTGTGGCCATCTCATCAATCAACATATAAGCTTGATCTAGTGTCTTCCTCATTAAGCTACCTTATGCTACTGAATCTATTGTGCTCCTAGTCGATGGGGTCACTCCTGTATAGAAGGTATTGACCTGTTGCCTTATAGAAAACCCATGGCTAGGACACTGTGCCAACATATCTCTGAATCACTCCCACATCTCATATAAACTTTCATTGTCATACTGAGCGAAGGAATTGATTTATTCTTCATCTTCGCAACCTTGGTAGGAGGGAAAAACTTAGCAAGAAACAACCTCATCAACAGCTCTCATGTAGTGATTGACCTTTACTGTAAAGTTTCCAACCATGCTCTCGCCTTATCCCTTAGAGAAAATGAGAATAACCTTAACCATAATGCTTCATTCAATACCCCATTGTACTTAAAAAAATCACGAATATCCAAAAAAGGTCTCTAAATGAGTGTTTGGATCCTCCAAAGGTAGTCCTTCGAACTGAGATGCCCTGACCATAGAGGTAATGCTGTGAGGTATCTCGAAGTTCATAGTTTTGACTTGTGGCCTTACAATGGGAGACATGGGTCTATTATTGTGCCCCATAGTTAAATCTATCATAGTCAACTCCCCTCTCTCTTCAGAATGCTGCATAAGATCTTCTTCATGTTGTGCCATCTCTACAAACTGCTCTTCAGCCTTAAGTTATCCTTCTATAATGTCTTCTTATACCTTGCTACTCTGAGCCAATGTCACTTCTTTTCTCAACTTGTGAACAGTTTTCTTAATTTCAGTATCTAGTGGCAAACTCTCGAGCTTTTGACCACAAGTGTGCATAATAAAGGAACACAACTAAAAGAACACAATAAAAACATTAAAGCTATAGATAAAGAAAACTAAAGCAAAGAAATCATAACAATCATGCAAATAAATAACCAACTGAAAAAACTCAAATAAACAAATAAATAAGAAAATAAGAAATAAACTCGAAACAATCAACACTGTCTAACCTAATAAATCAGAATCAGGATATTCTCGGCAGCGGAGACAAAAACTTGTTGTTGGTCTAACTAAACAATATAAATGAATGAAAAATCTCTCCTATACCAAACAGAGGAGGCAAGTATACCTCATCAACAAGCAATATAAAATGATAAAGATCGAGTATTGTAACCAAAGGCAATCCAATATGGAAGCAAATTAGTTGAAACAATGCAAAATTAATTCAGGAACTAGAGATTTAATTGATTGGTAAGTAAAGCAAGGAAAACAAGATAAGCAAATATGTAGGGTTCATAATGAACTAAATGCAACTAAACTTGACTTAAGAGATTAAAAATGGTTAAGGCTTCAGTCTTGATTCGGATTAGGTTTCCTAAATTTGACAATGATGGATTGGTTTAGGATTAATCTCACTTAAACAAGTTACACCTAATGGTCATAGGCATCCCTTTTCTCTATTACTCTCAATTAATCTACTTGGTCTATAGGTTACATATAATAAAAGGCATTAATCACACAAGAGGCCTAAAATCAAGGTTATTAATTATAGATGTCCTCACACAAGATCCTAAGGCTTAGTCTATTCTTAGGTTTAAATGTGTTTCTTAATCGATTTTTTGTTAAAACAAATTCCAATGGTCATGAAACTCATTCACCTAAAGCCAATATCTAGTTGATCAGGCTAAACAAGGTTAATCAAGCATTCAAACAAGAAAAAATCAATTCCATATAACATGTTCTAATCCAAATCAATCCATAAGCTCAACCAAAACTACTTACACACAGATGATTATCAATAAAACAGAAGAGATGGTCAAAACATGCATATCAATTGATTAATCAATAAACCAGAATCTTCACAAGCTATAATGTAACTATAGAACTTCAAAAGAAAGATATTCACTCCCTTAAGATTACTGTAAGAGTTTTGTACTCAGAAGCTCCAGAAACAAGTGACTAAAATAAAACAATAAAACTAGACACTCGATTAGACAAAGATCCAACTCTAATGACGAAGAAGAAGACGACTGACTCTCTTTATGATGTGTAAAAATTCTGTGTTTTAGCTCTTTCTCCCTGTCATCACTCGTCTTGATGAATACATTTGTCTGCATCCTTTTTATACCTAGGGTTCTTTGCATTAAGTTAAACATAAAAGTCGAAGAATAAAACAAGAGATTTGAAGCTAAAGCTACTCCTACAATAATTTTCTTGTAGGATTTAGATTGTTATGATACTTATGATTTAGTATTCATTATTTTTTTGATTTAACACTAAATTTCTAGATTTATGTTGGATTTATTTATGGAGTTAATGACATTAGTTTTGATTGTAAACTTCAATTCTAATGGTGTGATTGCATCAGCTTAGATTAAAAAATCAAATTTATGAATGAGATCAATCCATAAATATTCTAACTCTGATATTGCTTGTTAATTATGAGTTTGTCCTTAGACTTATCTTTAGTTATTTCATTTTTCTTTAGTTATTTATTTTGTTTTCATTAATTAATAAAATAATCAACTTTGAGTTTGTTAAATAGTAAGGATAAGAATTCTCTTGTAATCATAGTCCTCATGGATTCATCACTTGGACTCATATTGGCTATACTACGTAGCGATAGGTGAACTTGCCTTATTGTGTATGAGTATAGTTTATCTTTTATTCTTTGGTGTGTTATTTAAAACTTAGGTATATTTAGCATGCATCAGGAAGTTTTGTGGGTATAATGAAATAACTTTTATTATTTGTAAAGGAATAGCTTTTGGACGTATAAATCAAGACTGAGACTTCTTGGACAGTGATGTAAATGCTAAAAATGAGAGAGTCACTTTACATTAAATTCATATGGAAAGCTTGAAATGGGAGAAATACTTCTTTATGGTATGTTCATTGGACTAATTTAGGACCTCTCCATCCTATGCAAGCAGCCTACAACCTAAGACTATTTCTTCCCCCAAAAGCCAAGGTTGACAATTTGATTTGAGGGAATGAATAAAATTGTGATTTTAAAGGATTCAACTTGATAAAGAACAAACTCCTTTACTACTAACCTTGCCCGAATAGAGAACATATATTAACTTAGGTAAGATAATCCTTGGCACATTCTCAAATCTATCATGTAGAGAATATGTAACTCCCTCGTGTAAGCTAATATGGTACAAGCTAAACCTCCTTAAAGTAGGTTATATAGCTTGGTTAGCAGTCAAGCAGAAATTATACACTTTAGACATTATCAAAGGAGACTCTTCTCTTGGAAGAATCTATAAACTGGGTAATGAGCATAATGTAGAATGTGATTATCTATTCTTCTTCTAGAGTTACTCCTCCTAGTTTTAGCATTAGTTGTAAATTTTTTGAAATCAATTATACCATTTATAAGGTTAGAGCAACATAATTTTATGGACTGCACAACCTTATAAATTTACCCCAACTATCCATAAAGCATTTAATATGGCCTTTTCCTACTGAATTTATGTGAATAGAGAGAAAAACATATAGAATCTATTGTGGGAAATTGTAAAAATGTAACCCTTCATTCAATATAATATAGAGTGGATAAAGAAGATTTTAATGACTAGGTTTAAGCTATGCTCTCTATCTTCGAGAATCAAGAAATGTATGGAACCTTAGCTGAACAAGGTATTTATGTGCATCTAGTAGAAGCTAGCAAGAACATGGTTAGTAGTAGGAAAAGAAAGTTTACATGGAGCTAACATTATTGTTAAGCTCGTTAGGATATAGAAAAAAAGGAAAGAAATAGGTTGCAACATGTGGAGATTTTCCATATTAGAGGAGAAGGTTAGATGTTAATGTTAATGAAAATGTTGTGCTCATTCGTTAAGGTTTTGCTACCCCTTGTTACTGTAATCGTCCCTCGCACATTTTAGTCTAACTTTTGGAAGTTCCTTATTACTAAGTGCAACATTTGATAATGCAACCCCTTTCTATTTATTAATTCATTCTATTTAATTTTAAAAAATATTTTAAAAATTATTCAATTATTAGACAAGGGCTTTTAAATTCATATAGAGGGCCAAATTCATTGGTTTCTAGATCATGGTGCTAGTCTTATTGTGAAGGTGACTATGATTTGTAATAAGATGTTGTTTATTACTTGCACTTACATATTGATGAACCAAGATGATTCTACCTTTGTTTTGATGATGAAAAAATGGTCTTAATAATG
>JAOXYD010068040.1:0-26358 GCA_028565735.1 Pinacopodium congolense | reverse complement strand
TAGTACTTACATCCTATAAACTTTCTCGTGGGATCGATACTCGGAGTCTTAAATATACTCCACTTTATTACTTGATTCGATCGGTATGCTTACCGAAAGTTGTTCTCAAATTAAATTGTTAAATTATGTATGAAATATAGATTAATTTGAGCTAATTTTGTATGTGGCCAACTGCAACCAAGTTTTTGACGCTGTTGTTAGGGAAGTGAATTGTAATATTAGGAATATATCGATGTCAATTATTCTAGAGATTTGTTGTCCTATTTGTTTGATTCTTAGTTTTGCATTTTCTTTCCTTGTTTTGTTTTATTGTCATCTTTACTTATATAGAGAGTGGTTTTTTGGTATCTTCCTTTAGTCATCAAAAAGATGTGGAGGCAACAAGACCATCTCCAATGGTATAAGCCTGACGTTAACTAGGGCGATAGTTGGACAAATCAATTTGAACAATTTGAATCTTATTAGATTTTGAGGATTACCCTTATTACTTTTAGCTTAATCCAACTTGTTTTAAACAACTTTCACATTATCCAAGTGAAGAGTATCTTGAATGTATAGATGAGTGTACCTCAAGTTGGATAGATCACCCTGATTATTCTTGGCTTAATAAGGCTGCATTCATTTCACATTTAGAAAATCGTTCTTAGCCTAAGCATGATTAAAGAACCACGAAGAAAATTTTAGAATCAATTAGGGAAATTGATCATGTAGAGTCAATTGAGCTAGCAAGTGAGAGTGGCGAGTTAGCATCAATTTTAGGTAACACAATTTTTGACGTTGTTGATTGTGAGCATCAATTCCAAGTCAGTGAGTATAAGATAGATGAAGAGTCCAAGGTAGCATATGAGAGCGTAGATTTCATAGGGTTTTCAGCTTTTGATTTGCGAGCAAGAGTTGAATACTTAGAATTTTTTTTCAAAATGCTTTGTTAAGGGTAAGACTTGTAAATTTAAGACCTTTCTTAATGGTATAGAACTCTTCTGAAATTGGTTTGTCATTATTCAAAGGATGAGAATGAGAAGTTAGGTATTGGACCAAAGCTTAGGTTGAAAGTTCCCTAATGCTAAGATCCAGCTAAATGACCTTAAAGAAGCACTTGTTGGGAGGCAACCCAACCATAGAAGTAGGATTTCTTATGCTTTCAATAAAACAGTATGGTTTTTGCATACTTTTGGTGTGTTTTATTTCAGTGTGTTTTTTTGTGTTTGTTTTTCTTTCTTGTGTGTTTTCATCTATTCCTCATTTTTTGATATTTTTTTCCTTGATTTTTAGATGGCTGCAATTCACATCAACGGAGAGCTTTCACGACCACATTTTTTATCCAAGTGTATTCATTTCCTTTCTCTCGCATTTTATGCTTTATTAGTTATTTATGAACATTAGGGACAATATTTAATTTAAGTATGGGGGAAGGAAATGTTAGTTAAGCACACTTGAGTATTTATTGTTTGATAGCTATTGTCAGGTATAGTTGTAGTGAATTACTGTGCTATGAAATTACATGTCTAGGAAAATTTTTCTTGGGAGATTGGATTTTAAGTGGGACCGTTTGTGATCTCTTCAGTATTTTCGGACAATTTACTTGGTGTGATTTTTTAGTACAATCTTTCACACTCTATTCGCCTTTATCAATTTATCAATTTTCTTTTACTAGTTTATAGTTTGTTGAAAAATTTTTCGATTTTAATGCTTATTATTGTCCAAGTTTTCTTTTGAATTCAGTTAGTTTTGACAATTTTAAATGTTATATGATTAATTGTGACTATGAATAACTAAGTGCATTTAATTCATTTCATAACCATGTGTTTTGATGATGACAAAACATTATTCTTACTAATGTTTAAGTCTTTAATGTTTATAAGATAGGTCGATGTGTAAAGTGTAAGAGCATAAATATGG
The DNA here is from genome assembly GCA_028565735.1 of Pinacopodium congolense. NCBI lineage: Eukaryota > Viridiplantae > Streptophyta > Magnoliopsida > Malpighiales > Erythroxylaceae > Pinacopodium > Pinacopodium congolense. The sequence goes on along the minus strand of JAOXYD010068040.1, from coordinate 24,459 downwards.
AGCCTAAGGTAGAAGAGCCATCTTGAAGATATTGAAGAGTAAGGTAAAAGAGCCATCTTGAAGAGATTGACGAATGGATTTCATAAGGTCGTGGCCATGAGACTAATTTTTATGGCCATTGGACTCATTTTCATAACCATGATGTTGCTGGCCTAATATCCCATGTTCAATTCATAACAATAACTTTAATGTGGGATGCTCGACTTCTAACTTCTATTTAAAATAGTTTTTAGCTTATTTTTAGGGATGTTGACAATAAAGTGAAGGTAGCTGGCACCCAGAAGAAAAAGCACATTCCAATGAGTCCACACACATACTGACACCACATAAAATCACATGTAACATTCATTCATGTATCAAAAGGATCTTCAAATATATAATTTACATAAAAATCCTTTTTATTGTGAATTTTATAGGAAAACCACTAACCATGAATGTAATATGCATGATGCGAGCCCTTTCATCATAATGATAAGATGAAGGTGACTTGCAATAAAAAATTATATATTAAACCCATCTACTTAACTATCTTGGAGCTTGATCTTCCATCCAACATCTTTGATCTTTGTGTAAGCTCTACTTTAGCTCTAATACTCCTAAATTCTATGTTGGCCTTCATCCATCACCTTAAACTTTAACTTAAGATCTAAATCAAACCCTCCAACTCCAAGGCTTCAATATAAACCTTCATTCAACCCATTTCTATCACAGTTATCTTTTTCATCAAACCTATCTTATTAAACATAAAAAACACACTAAAGCCATTATTAGTAACATTTTGTCATCATCAAAACAAATATGGAATCCTCATTGGTTCAATATTCTCTCCATTGTTAATCACGACAAAGGCATATGATATTAATAACACATAAAAAGCAAAATCACATGCCATATACAAACATTTTGCATCATTTAAGTTAATATCAAGCATTTCCCCCTTTTGTAATCATATAAAAGCTCACCTATAAAAAGTAATATCACTCTAATATAAAAAAAAGTCCATATATAAAATGTTTCGCACATCTTTTCACCATTTACAAAACAATTTCTCCTAAATTCACTTTAAAATTTTTAAAACTGTTGAAAATTCTCTCAACCAACACCCCCTAATGAACACAATAGGAGAAACTTAAAATACCACATCAAAAAAAAACTTAAAGGGGGTCTTATAAGTCCAATTTCTCATTTCAAACATTTAGAAAATCACTTAGTCATGAAAAATGATTAAGGCTCTTCACATTTGATACAACTTAATGGCAGTTGCTAAAATTAGACTTTTTTATTCAAGTCGTGATTACAAAAAGGGACACTTCTTCTTTATATAAAACCAAAATCAAAAAAATGACCAATTCACTTAACCCCACATATCACTTCAAAAAGTGTTCAATCACACTTGTCATTGCATAATCATCATTAAAAACATTTATTTCAACTCCTGGTACCATAAGCAATGTAATTTAAATCATTTCAAAAAAAATTAAATTTTATAACTTTAAATGCATTTCAAAAACTAATCTTTTATTATAAATGCATAAATTTTTAATTTTTACTAACTCTCCTTAAGTTAATCAAAATTATGTAATAATTTATATAAATTCAAAAAATTCACAAATTCAAAGTTTAATAAATTCAAAATTTTTAAAAACTTAATTCAAATTTTTACAAACCATGACTCCCCCTAAAAACCTGCAATACTGCTTTTCGAAAATTTAAACTTTTATAACATGATCTCTACTATCTATCATCCTAATGCATTATTGAACTTTTCGGACATTTTGCAAAACATATGCTTAGGAGGAATTTATAACCATGAAAATTTAAGATTTATCAAAGGCTCTTTAAAAATTTATAAATTGCTTCAATTTTATAAACTCACCAAAAACATTAAAGCTCTAAGACCATGATCAACATCTATCATTCTAAATTGAAATGATGCTTCTTTATGCCCCCTTATATAATACTCTTTCATGAACATCTCTATATAATTTCTAATGCAAAACATACCATACATGAAGAATTTAAATAACCAGGAATAACTTAAATAATTCGAAGGCATTAATAAACTTTAAAGCCTCATTTACACACCATTAAACATTTATAATCTACAAAATATACTAAAAATAATCAAAAAAATTTAAACTCAATTATTCTGTAATCAAACACATTTGAATCATCTAAGTTATACTAAAATTAATCAAGTATCAAAGTAATGGTGTACCACCCTTTTCATATATCACTTCCATTTTGTTTCTTTTCTTCCTTGGTTCAACAATGCATGTTTTAGTGATTTTCTTCCTCTTTCACTCTATTTTCAAATACCTTCAAAACAAAATTTAATGAACCTTTGGTACCTATGTTATCATGGGTCCTTGAGAGTTGGTAGCCTTTCTCAAACAATTTGGTGAAACATTTACACTACTAAATCTATCATATTATAATAAATGTTTCACATGCCCAAAATATCCATAATATGTGCAAAACAAAGGTGCATGTGATTTATATGCATCATATCTCAACCTAGATACAATATAACTTTTAGGTGCATCATAAAAGTGATAATGTGACCTCATGCTATTCTTATATACATTTCTAAGTCTATCATTCTTAAGCATTCTTCTATGATGAAAATTTTACCTAGAATATGTATAAGAGACATTATAAGGCCTAGAATGACCATGATACACATTCCTAGAAGTATGCATGTGAATATAAGGAGCATATGGAGGAGTTGGCCTAAATTACCTAATATCAGGCTTATATGAATCATATTAATGTTGTGATTTTATAAAGACACTACGCATATTTTGGGAACATTTAAATTCTTCCTATAAGAGAGCCTAGATGTATACACAAATGCTTGACAGTTCTTCCTAGACTAGGAACTAGAAGTTGATAGTCTAGATGTTTATGTAAAAAATTTTAATAAGCGCTTAGGCACATTTTCATCCTTAGCTTTTACCTTTTTCAAAAAAGTTCTTTGTTTCATGGGAACACCTCCTTGAGTGTATCGTAATATTTACCTATCATAAGAAACCTTTATAGCTCCCAACATGCAATCAAATTTCTATTTGGCCTTCATAAATTTTGTTAAAGATTCTTTAGGGGCGTCTACTTCCTTATTTAAAGATTCATTTTCAATAGTCAATTTTTGTCTATCATCTTTCTTAACAACTTCCACATTTCAAGATTTTAAAATGGCATTAATAATTGTGGTTGGTCTAAGTTAATAAAATAAAATAAAATTCAATATTTTAACACACAAGCTAATTTAACACACAATCCAATATTAAAATCCTGACCAGTTTATCAGTAAGTGCAGTTATCATCAAATAATATAGTTTATTCAAAGGGATGAATTTTATTAAGTTCTAGATTGTGAATTCATTTGAATTCATCCCTATTTTGGATTTAAAAGTGTTCAGATTGTTTTATTACATGTTGAATGATAGGTTGATTCTTTTAGCATAAATTCTAGATTAAAGCACCAAGTTTGGGAAGGAATTGGAGCAAAAATGGAGCAAGGCCTATCATTCTGGACCATCAAAAGCAATTGTTAGTGATCCATATTGGATCAAAGAAGACCGTCATTATAGATTGAAACTAAAAATCCTCAACGACGATTTAGAAAACCAATATTAAAGATTAATGAAACGTCGTTGTAGGCATTGTTATTCAAAAAAAATAAAAAGGCAAAGAGTTCTTTCACCCATCCTTGACTTTATCATAATTGAAAAGCGTATAAATAGTGTCTTGAAGAGTAGACACTATCCAGGAGCATCGATTACTAATTCTTAAGCTCTCATCTTGTTACCTTGAGATTTATTAATGTTTTAGGTTTCTAACTTGGATTTTTGCTATTATTATGCTTTCCATATCTTTAGATTAGTTGTTTTGGTAATGTTAAATGTGAAGTCATTCCATACTTGTACTTTCGTACTTCCATGTTTCAAGATAGTTAGATTGGATGATTGATGATTTTGGGTGTTGAATCTTTTGAATAATGTATAGATGTCTGATTATATATATTAATAGATAGTTTTCTTCTCAATCTCCTACCTTAATACTAGTTGTTTAAGTATGATTTCTATCTCTTTAAATTATGTTTTTATTAATTACTAGATGTATGATGAATTATCTTGTTATTTTCCTTTATTTATGTTGTTTTTCGGTTGGGTTATGCTTTATAGTTAAACTTTATGAATTCACTGAGGTTCTAGATTATTTAATATTAGTTTTTATTCTATTTTTTAGTGCTATATTTTTTGTTTTAGTGTGTTTAGATTGGGTTACTGTGTTAGGGTGAATTAAGTTAAATGTTAATGTAAAAATATTTTGTTTCCATTTGATTTATTGTTGAATCTTAATTTCTACTACGTACTTTATATTTTTTTCAGCATGTTTATATTGAATTTATTTTATTTTTTGTTATAATTAATATTTGGGTCTAAGTGCTTAAGGGTTTAAAGGTATTTAAGGGATGATAGGTGATTATTAGTGAAAATATGATTGAATTTTTATTGAATTAATGTTTTTAAGCTTACGTTGGGTTAGAATGTTAATTTAATATCAAGTATGGGTTACTTTTAGGCTTGATCACCTTATTCATAATTCCTAATTCAAATGTTGTGATTGAGCTCTTGATACATAATAGTCATTAGCAATTTCCATAAGTAACGATAGATTAGTTGGTTTTGTGGGCAAGCTTAACCAATTAGTCTAAGTTGCAATCCTTGAGGTTAGATTTTTTTGAACATGTGTGATTGGGAACCCTAAGTTAGTTATTCCTTATTACTTAATGCTTTAGAGCTATCACACTTAGAGAGCTTATTTTAGGTTATATGAGAGCTAGGGGTATTGCTAGAGCTTATAGATTTACTATTTTGGAAAAACTTAGGATTCACGAGTTCATTTAGATTTGTAGGCTAACATCTTAGCTAGAACAACATTTTTTTGTAGATTCAAGGATTGACGATTGTCTCATGATCTCAATAATACCTTTTACCCATTTATCTGATACTGTTACTATTTTTATCATATTTCACATTATGTTCATTTTTAGTTGCGTTAGTTGTATTTTAGTTTAGTTCACTTTCATTAGATCAAGGGGCTTTTGTTTTTGTTTTCTACATAACATTTGAAATAGCAATTGCATTCTAACTCCTTGTGGTTCGACACTAGATTATGATACTACATAGTGAGCATCTGTTAGGTTTATTATTTTGTAGGTTATGAGGAGCTATCATTGATCCCATAAGCAAAATAATGTAAATACTAGGTCACTCAAATTACAATTATCTAGAGAAATCTAATTTATCGAATTATGAAATTGAATAATGAAATTAAACAAAAAAACTGACCTAAACAACTCCAATCAATGGAATGGATATCAAGAATGGGATTAAGATTACCAAATTGAACTGGATAGCTAAGGTGAAAGTTGTTAATTATTAAATTACATTGTTACCTAATCTAGGCATCCTCATGAAATAAAGATGCAACTGTGGTTAAGTCAATCCATTTTTCCTATTGGTATTACCTTGACGTTTGATTATTAATCACACTCAGGTAATAAGCTTAAAGATCAACAAGTTTAATCATAAAATTTGCTATTTCAAGCTTAACATCCATAAACTTATCCAGAGTTTGATCTTTTACTAATGTAAGCCATGATTATTGATTTTTTCGAAAACTAAGATAGATTTGTTAGATCTTTAGTTATCTATGACTCTTTCCTAAGTGGCTAGCTTATAAAAATGTTTTACGCATTAAAATAAACAAAGATCAGCTCACAAACATGGATAAGAACTCAATCAAACCATTTTCTAGCCTTACCTTAACAGAAAAACATATGAAATCCACAGATTAATCAAAGAATAAAGCATATGAAACTTAGACAACATAATCTTGATTAATTCAACAAAAATGTAAAATACAATGAGCTCAAGAGCTTATGAAGAACCAAATCACACCCTCATATGGCCTTTAGCTCTAAATCATGCTTCTTAATCTCTAGAATCCTTAAAAAGAAGATTGGAATTGGTGGTGTGCACAATGATATGAATGTCACTGTTTAACAAGATTAAGCTCTGGAAAACGCTCTAAATATGAATCTTTTTGCATCGAACATTATTTTTAGTCATTAACCTGCAAATTAAACATTACCAAAAAAAAATTGAATAATTTAACATCAAATTAGGGATAAATACACATCAAATAACAAGAAAAACTATAAATTATCCCCCTATCAACTCCCCTACACTTAAGTAGTTTCTTTTTCTTAATTAAACCAAATCATCATCCATTTCAAAATAGGATATAAGCATAGGATAAATGATTCAAACTCATAAAAATAACCCTTAAAAAGCTTTCCTTATTCATTTAATAATAGTGAATCATTGAGATGTTATATAACTAATTAATCATATCAAATCCTAAACGAATTTAAATCACCTTATGCTTCTTTAACCTTCAACATAAACCCCAAAATTCAATTCCATATGTAAAATAAATAGTGAAAAAGATCATATTTTAAAAAAATCCACATCATTTATTCATCAACATCAAAACATAAATAAAAATGGGAGCTTTCAAAGACTTAGCGAAGAAGTCTCTTAGTATTTTTATGTGAAAATGAATACTCTAACATGAACATCCCTAGTTCTTTAACTAAGTCACCTCATATTAAGTAGTTGCTAACATCACTCTTTAACTTTAACCTTTTTATAGGTTTGAAGCCAGCACAGTGAATGAAACTTGGGTCACATTATTATCACAATTTTTGAACTTATTTTTCATGTTTTTAGTTTTAACTCAAACAAAATGATGAAAATGTTTAAAAGAAGTAAACAAATTACTCAATAATATGCATTTTAGACACAGAGGACCATAATGATCATAATGTATCCATTATCCAAAACTTGAAACAATTTAAAAACTTGTTTGTTCATCAATAGTCATAATCAACCATATAATATCTCAAATCATCAAAATAGTGAAACTCAAAAGGAAAAATCTTCAATAGTTTGCATCAAATCAAGATTTTTTCACAAATTATATACTATTGAAAAAATGAAAATAAAATGATAAGCTTTTGGACAAGATAAGCACAAGTGTGGTAATAATGATATTCCTCCCCCACACTTAAATTGAACATGATCATCAATATTCATAAATAAAAAATAAAGCATAGTAAATGAGAGATGGTAATAGAAATCACCCAGATGATGAAAGATATCGTGTTTTGATCCTTTGTAGAGTATATTAAACATTTAGTGTAAAATACTAAAAAAGATAAAAGAAAACCATGTTGCAATATAATAAATATGATCAAAGTACATAAAGGAGCCAAAAATACAACTGAAATACATTTAAAATAACAACCAAGCTAAATAATGGAATGGAAATAATATGAAACAATATTTATCAATAAAATGAGCAACCATATAAACTAACTAGTAGGACCTTGATCACAAGATTAAAGATACTTCGACATGATATCCATCTGGCTCTAATAGTGATGAACCCAACCTCTAATATCAAAGAAGCCATTCTAGATATGACTCTTCATCCCTTAAAAACTCTACTTGACAACAACAAAGGATTGATTAGGAGGTATAAAAGTAGCTGAAGCAGGTGATGGTAGAGCCTAAAAGTGTGGCCAAAAAGGATAAAGCCTCACCAATGCCCTCCTATGGTGCAACAGATGGAACAAGAATAGTGAGGTCATTTGCTCTCTTTCCCTCCTCCAATTGATGTAGCTAGATGTTACACCAAATGCCACCAACTCTAGTATATTTCCCTAGCTTAAACGTGGAACAAGTGATCATCAAAGTTTCAAGAGGTTATACAAGTACCTCTCTATTGAAAGAAACTCCCATTTCTTACAATATCCTTGTAAGTAGGCAATTCAAGAAAAAAATATTATTTAAACTTTGTATTCGAACAACATCCTTCATATATGGGATGATGAAACTAATTAATGGTAGCCCTTACAATGATGCCCTTACAATCATGTCCAACCTATATAACATCTTAAATAAAATGTAAGTATTGACATACTTAACCTCATTCAATCCTCTAACTCAAGGAATGTAAGTATTAGTGCCACAACAATACACTCTCATACTCCTAGATAGGTAGCCGTAAAAGTTCTTTGGTTAATTCTCACACGACCTAAAGCATCTTAGGCTAAATCCACGGAAGAATAGGGATTGGTAAGAAATGAATCACTATAAAATTTCCTTCTGTTGGTTATAGACAACTCCTTCATTTGAAGCTTCAAACAAGTTATCCAAACACACAAGTAGTAAGTATGAGGATACCTCTAACCATCGATCGTACCTCAATAATATCATACTGGTCCTTCTCTTCATTGTTTGCATCGAAATCGTAAGCTATACATGAATAATACAAGCCAACCACTGATACTATAAACTCTTAGCCTAAACATCAAACTCAACCTTTAATACTAGTTCCACTTGCTGCGCTACTATGATGTCATTTTTTGTAAATAAGTCATACCATTTAAAATTGTCACATGAAGTAAAGCAATATTAATCAAATACAAACCTTTTGTGCAAGGAATATGCTCATGTGAGAGATTTGGGAACCATATAACTACAAACTATCATTTAAAGTGGCCAAATATGCATGCAAATAGCAAATTTTGTTGAAAAGTTTTTAGTAAGATGATAAGATGGCAATTTTAGGAATTTTCATATGTGATTTCACCCTTTTTTATGTTAATATACCTAAATTACGTTTATTATTAGTTGAAATGTAGGATTTAAGCTAAAGTGACATATTTTAGTATAATAGGCCAAGTTTGGAGAAGAATTCATGGAAAAACTTTAAGAAGAATCAAATTGATGATCCTAACATCCATCATTAAACCCTATGCATTAGACCCTTCAACTGTGGACCATGTACAATGCCATTGAAGTATTTTTAAAGGCCGTTGATCATGTAAAGTATGTTGTTTCAATGTAGAATCAAGGGGCATTCACTTCTTTTAACTACCATTCAACTTAAAGCCTAATTAAGAACTATTTAAGGTTAGAAATAACCCTTTTTGTGAATTTTTGGCTTCCATTTAGCAAGCTTCTGCTTTTCTTATTCTTTATCTTAGGTTTAGGGATTTCATTACTTTCTTCCATTTTATGCTTTAAGATTATGTTTATCAATTATTTAGGTTCATATTACTTTTAGTCTTTAAATTTTCGTTGTTTTCTTTTTATTTTCAATTTAATTTCTTTGTTATTTAATTTGAGTTTTGTTTAAATATTTGTTGAATCTTTTGATCATTTTTAATTTAATGTTGAATATTTAATTTCAGTTATCTTTATCTTGTTTTCCTATAAGTTCTTGCCTTTAGTTTCTATTATTGTTAATTTTATTATTCTTAGTCAATTTCCTTTAGGTTTGAGATATTAAAAGAATGAAGGGATTATAATTGTGAGAAGTGAAATGGGTTTTGAATGAATGTTTTGTTTCATGCTAACGTTAGAATGGAAAACTTTGATTAAGTGTTAAGAATTAGGGATTATGTGAAGGATTGATTACCCTATTTGTAATTTCTAGCTTAAATGCTAGCTATTAACTCTTAATATGTAATTGCCATTAGTTAATATCACAATTAGTAATAGGCTAAAGGAATTTGTAATTGAGACTTAATAAACTTAGTTTAGATTCTTCAAGTTACATGACCTATGAGTGTGAGATTATGGCTTAAGTTAGTTGTTCTCTAGTTTCTATTGTCGCTACAGCATTAAATCTGGAGATCTTATCCTAATTTATGGTCTAGTAAAGGTGAATTTTTTATTGTTTCAAATTTACCTATAATTGGAGGAACAAAGGACAAATTTCGTACTTTAAGTCTATAGCATAACATCTTAAGCATAACACAATCTATATGTTTTCCATGATCAATTGTAAGTCATGAGTCCCCTAAATATCTTCTGCCCATATTTTCATTATTTTTATCTAGTTCTTTATAGATTGCATTCTTTTACTAACCTTAATTTCATTTGTTATAGTTTCTACTTGTTTGGATTTCTATTTCTTTTTATTTTTGTTTGTTCAATATTTGAAATAGCTAAAAACACTAATCAGTTCTTTATGGGATCAATCCTGACTTGCCTTACTATGTAGTTAGGAAGTTTAGTAAGGTATTTATTATTTGGTAGTCAACAACAGACATACTACTATAATGTTCCTTTGTTGTTGGACATAGGTGAAAAAAGTGGTGCCAAATGAAAGCTTGAGATGAGTGGAACCTAGTGTACCAAACTCTTGTTCAAAGGAGAAAGAAATGTTGATAAATATATGAAAGAATCAATGAGGTGGTGGTGAATGGTAAATGTTGATGGTGGAAAATGATCTTTGGGAAAAAGATGATGAAACATGGTGGAGTTATGGTGGAAGTCAGTTTTGGAGGCAAAATGGGCAAGGAAAACTAAAAAAGATGAGTTTAGAGTGAAAGTAGGAGAGAAGGGGGTAGATGGTGGTGAGCATGTGATAGACAACAACTGGAGGAAGAAGGAAGAAGAAGGTAAGTTTTAGGGCTACATGTCAAAACAACAACATTTTGGCTTAACACAGTTATCAATGGTGGTTTCTATGGAGTACAACAACATTGTTAAAGACCATTGCTAATATCTCCAATTCAGGTATCAATGTGAGTTAAATCAGAAATTAATGGCACCATATAAGACCACCGTTATTGGTATTTCTATCCATTTAAAATGATATTTGCACCCTAAATACTTCACCAAACAACTCCCAATTCATTGACGAACAAACTTAAAAGAATTTTCCATCAATATTGCTCAAGGATGTGGGTTAAACACTCTAAACTAAATAAAATAAGACAAAACCTTAGAGCATACAATAAAAGCACACACTAAACTTAAACAAATCACACTAAAAGCACACTACTTAAACATACCCTCCTACTTTTATGGTTGGTTTACCTCCTTAAAAGTGCTTCTTTAATGTCTTTTAGCTAGACCTAAATGATAGAGAATCTTTAAATTCTTCTTAGGTCCATCATCTAAAATTTATTCTTGATTCTCTTTCTGTGGAAAAGCTAAATTCCTAAGTTTACACCTCTCATTGGATTCCTAAATGCATGATTCCTACCCTTGAAAAAGCACCATGATATAAAGTCTTGGTATACAAATTTTAGTCCACGATTGAAAGCTATAAACCTATGAAATCAATTTTTTTCAAGTGCTACTTAGGACTCCTGAAATCCCTTTCTCTTAACATCCTATTTATCAATAATATTAAACTCAACAACCTTTGACTCATTTTCACCTAAATCAAGTATATTCCCATCACTAAATAGGTCAAAAATTTCACTCACAATGATTTGTTCATTAATCTCAAATTCAATAACTTCCATAAGATTTTATTTTACTTTAATTGGAAGATCTCATCACCACTATCTATAATGAATTTTCTAGCTCACTTAATTCTAATTTAGTAAGATCATGCCGTTAACTTATATAATTTTCATTAAGTGATTTCATTAATTTCTCATTCTAGTTGGGATAAGAAGCTTTCAACTCTTCCATATTGGGATGGTTCTTAGAAGTGTTCTCATATGTTAGCTCACAAATCACTGATCTTAAGTCATCCTTAGTTTGTTGTTAATAGGAAAAAGAAGAAGGATGTTTAAAGTAGTTTGTATTAGATCGAGAGTAATTAGAGTAGGTCATCAAATTAGGGGTATAGGTCTCTACAAATTGCTTAGCATAGCCTATCCAACCATTGCTCCAATGTTACCCTTCAACTTTAGGCTCATATCTTCCAGTGGTCTTATTGCCACATCTCTTAATGAATAAAAGTAGTCACTAAAGAATGTCTCAACACAAAGACAAAAATAAAATCCAATAAAAAAATACAATCTTCATTTGTAATAAAAATATAAAAAAATAAAGAAAAATAACATAAATAACAATGATACAATCTCTAAAGTGATTGACATTGATATATTTCCAATATCACTAGATATATTCCCTAGCTATAGCACTAAAAACTTATTGTAATTAATCTAGTTACTAAAATTAAATCAATTTCAATCTTTTAACATTCAATCCAAAAATAAAGAACAATTTGTTGACAAATGCATTGGTCAACAAATAATACAGTATATTCAAATGAGTCTAGATGTTGATCCCATAAGGAAAATATTGCAAGGGCAAGGTCACTCTGATTTTAATTATCTAGAGAAGTCAAATTGAATGAATTATGAAATCAACCTACAAAACTATCCTAAAAAACTCAAATTAATGCAAATCACATAAAAAGGTGATTAAGAATCACCTAATTGAATTAGATAGCTAAGGTTCAAGCTTTTAATGATTTAATTGAGTTATTAAGGATTGTGATGTCTGATATAAGGTTTTTTCATGAAATCAAGACATAACTATTATGAAGTTAATGCCTTTCCCCTATTGGTCTTATTTTGAAGTTTGGTAATTCATTAAAATTTGGTAATAGGATTAAAGATAGAGGGGTTTAATCCTAAGATTCTCTATTTCAAGATTAACACCCTCACAATTAAACAAATTTTGGTCATTAACTAATTTAAACTATGATTATCGATTTTTCCTATAACTAAGGTAGACTTCTATAATCCTTAGTTATCTATGATTATTTCCGAAGTGACCAACTTATAAAAGAGATTTAACTTTTCAAATAAACAACGATCAACTTACAAACATGCATAAGAACTCAGTCAAACTATTTACTAGCCCTATCTTAGCTAAAAGCCCGATTAAATCCATATACGAATTAAAGAACAAAGCATATGAAGCTTGATTAATTCAATAAAAGAGTAAGACACGATGAATTGAACAACTTAGAAAGTACTAAATCACATCACCAAATTGCCTCTAACTTTGAATCACGCCTCTCAATATTTGAAATCCTAAAAAGCAAGTTTGAAAATCTAATACAAAGGATTGAAAACCTAAAACCTAATCTAAGGAGAAATTTAAAAGATGAATGAAAGTTGCAAAATTATGTTGTAAAAACTTGTACTCCTGATTGTTCAAAATGCTTAAATATGTCTAGATAAGGTTTGCTATGTTGCTTAAAAATTTATCAAGAATCCAGTTAGAGAAATGTGTCTATTGATATCCACTGTTTTTAAAATCAAGGACCAATGATTTCATTTAAGACTCACATTTATCTTCTAGAAATAGGTTGTACATCAATGGACAGTGCTAGAGAATAGTCGTACTGTATAGAGACCTACCTTAAACTAACTTGTGGAATTAATATTGGTTTGCAAAGTGATATAAATAACATCATTTTAGAAGGGCATTGAACGTTTGAAAAATGCTCCAAATATGAATCTTTTTACATCAAACCTCAATTTATGCATTAACATCCAAATTAAACATTATTAAACATAAATTAAAAATTTTATCATATAAAATAACAATGAAAACACTAAAAATTATACCCCTATCATTCATCTCATTTTTCAATTTATCAATTTCTAACATGCTTGTAATTTTTTTTATTATAATATGTCATGCAATTCATTTATTAACTTCTCATTTTCTAACCTACAAGAATCTAGCACTTTTTCTCTATATAAAACTCTAATTACAGTCAAATACGAAAACAATAAAATGCAAAAAGGTTTAGGATTTGAATATAATTGATCTCATTATTCTCTGGAGTATAATAATCTAGTAGAGTTTTCTCATTTAATATAATTCTCTTATAGTTTAGTTTTAATTCAGGTTTATGAAATTAAAATAGAAATTAAAAAAAGAGTCTTTATATTTTTATGCCTATAATAAAATTTCTTCTTTGTCATAAAAAATTCTTTCAAATAGTTAACTAACACTCTATGAGAAAAATAAATAACACAATGATCTACTTCATTATGAGAATTAGCACAAGAAGGTACTTCATTATTATAAGGATTCGTAGAAGTGCGTACCTTATTGTCTAAGAAGCAAATGCGTGTTAATTCTTCAGGCTTGCTCTGCTCTTTTTCTATTCAGCTTGTATTTCTTTTTTTTTCCAATACACACCAAATCTCTTAAGCATTTTCACAACTCGCAATTCAATCAAATTCTTTCCTACTCAATGCACATAACAAGATATGTACAATTTTATTTTTTAATAAAATAAACTATTCATTCATATCATTGCCTTCTAATTTATCTTTGGGTACCAAAATCTCCACATTTTTTACAAACTATAGTTTTTTTAGGGATATACATTCCATTCTCTATTACTTCCGGAAAATTTACTCCTATGTTCAATAGCTAGTTCTTTATTGTAAATTTTCAATTCCTAAAATTGTTTCTATTAAAATAAATAGGTAAGTCTAAACTATATGCCATAATCGTTACTCACTAATTCACTAAAATTAATCCTATGTAAGACCTATGCTCTGGTACCACTCGTTGGTCTTATGGAACCTAAAAGGTAGTGGGGAAATAAGGGATTTAAACTTTTATGTGAAGTTATTCAATAATAAGTTCACCAATTTCTATTATGAGCAAGCTAAAACATCATTCTATCATACTGGTCCTAATTTACCAAATTCTTAATCCAATAATTAGAAGCTAATTAAAAATAAAAAACAATATAATCAATTTAAAAATTTTGAACAAATTATAAATTAATGCTTAACAATTAAAAAGTAAGGGAAGAGGGAGCGCAAACAATTTATAGTGGTTCAGAGATACCCACTCTCTTCTACCTCTACTCCCCAACAACCTTGTTAGCAACTTCCGCTACCAAAATCACAAATACAATGTTAGTAATACAAATCCTCTTTCATGGCTACAGGATAATCTTCTCTCTTTTTTTCCTTAGGCTTAAGAATAATCTCTTAAGACACTTCATTTTAAAAGTTCAAATTTCATTATTAATATTTTTCACCTAACAAAATACATTCTTTTACACTTCTCATAAACACCTTCAAAACATGCCACTCTTTAACTCAACAAGGTGCTTAAGGGCTCACAGAACTTTTAATAATGAATTCATACTCAAACCTTACAAAACACATCATAAAAATAACTTAAACTTAGAACAAAAATCACAAACTCAAGCATTCAATGCCTAATCTCTTTATAATAATATTTCATACACTTCTTAAATAAAAATAACATGCGTAAAAACACCTTTGTATAGGTTAAAGACACCCAACTACCAATTTATGACTATTCTCTATTATAGGAACCTAATATTTGGACTGGTTTTTCTCTTTAACACATCATACCTATTCCAATTCAATCTAAACTCTAAATCATTCCAACCAATTCCAAACATCTTTAATCACATCCTAAAAATAATTTGACACTATCACATTACAATCTTTAATACAATCAGTCATATTCATCCATTTTTTTAACTTACTTTAACAACTTATCCTAACATTTTATTTTCAGATACAATCAAATACATTACCATATTTCACTTCTCATAATTCAACTTATCATTTATTACTTATTAATTTCATTCATAATTCACATAATTTTTTCTTAACACATATGTCTTACCAATTCACATAATAAATTTATTCACTTAACCTACCTTAATTGTTCACTCACACATACTCATATACAATCATTCAATCATGTATTAAGAGGATCTTTAAACAAAACAATCATATACAACTTCTCTTGATTATGCACGCTTTAGTCTTTATCCATCTCTACAAACTTAAACTTGAAATCCATACAAAGTCCTTCAACTATAAGGCTCCAATATGAACCTTGGTCCAACACATTTCTATCATCACACTTAACTCTTTCATCAAAAATATATTAACAATAACTTTTTTGTGTAGGTTGTTTTAAGAATTAAAACTTTACATAACACATTAACATGAAGTTTTTTTTTTAGTAAAATTGGCATCCAACTTATAAATAAGGAAAATATAGATATGCTTAAAATCCTAATTGATTATAGGCTATGTACTCAAAATTTTTTAAGACAATGAAGAGAGTATATAAAGGTATATGGAAAAAAACATCTTCAGATGAACTAGAAAATTACCATAGACTTAAGAAGATAATTACTTGAAATATCAACTATCTAAATAGGACACAAAAAATTTTAAAAAGGGGAGCTTTTTGGTTGTGACTTGAATTTGTATACTTAAAAATTTAAGTAAAGAATATTAAAGATCATGATAATGGATGGACTAAATAGATTAGGGAAAGCATATAAAAGGGAGACATCCCTAATTATTTTAAAAGGTTAGGATGATCAATGGTAGAGTTACAAGGTACACAATAATCGGTAATAAAATCTATCACATGTCTTTCACTTTTCTTTACCGACATTAAATTGACTAACACCAAGAAATTAATATTGTTTTGATGGTATTCAATTACTTTAATAATTTGTTAGATACTAAAGATTATGTCACCATTAACAATGGGACTATATAGAAATTTCTATATGCCAACTTAATCAATAAATTTTTTTTGCAATGTATGGATGTTGTGAGTCCCTTTAGAAATTATTATAGAAGATGACCCCCGGTTCAGTAGTAAAATGCTCTTATAGTATTGTAATTATGTGAAGATAAAATAGTGCTTAACCTCTATCACACATTTGTAAATAAATGGTTTTAGATAGGTTAACAATAAAATTATTCTTAATGGCCTTGAAACAAGGGTGAAAAATGCTTAAAGAATATAAGGGATCAAATTCACTATATCCTCTAAGCTTACTGATCCATGTTTAGGACCTCAATTAAGGAATCACATTTCGATTTGGTATTTGGAGTAAAGATATTGGATTCAATAAAATTAAACATGGAAACATTAAAGGTAGAGGAATAATAAGGAACATCTAAGGAATGACCTAGATCTTTTAGATGAATGAAAGAATAATACTTTCATGAAAAATATTGGACACTAAAAAAAATGCACGAAATATAATTCGAAAAGTACCCATCTATAAGATTTAAAAGATTTAAGAGTACCCATATATCAGATTTAAAAGAAGGAAACCAAGTATAATAAAAGTAGATTTATCTAAAAGAGAGAAGCTGAGTAAAAAACACAGCCCCAAGTTAACTACACATATCATAAGACATGACGTAAGATCAAGAACACATAAATTGTCTTATCATAACAAAAGGTGAATTTTTATGCTTGGAATGGCAATATTTGCATTCTTAATATCAATTAAAGCTTATCCATTGGTTTCTTATGCATATGTCACACAAAGTAAAAAGACATTTTCTCTTAAGGCAAAATGCACTTGTAAGCCACATATTTGCCTATGTGGTAATCTCATAAGCAAGTTCCACTCAAGGTAAAATGCACTCATAAGACACTTGTCTATCTATGTGGTGATCAAGTTGACAAGATGTTTTAGATCAAGGTAAGATGCAATCATAAGACTTAGATATACTTATATGAAGATCATGTAAACATGATGTTTTCTCTTAAGGAAAAACATTCTCAAAATATATAAATTTGCCAATACGATGATCTTGCAAATAGGAAGTTTTTGCTTAACAAAAAATATGGTTACAAGGCATTTTTTGCTTATGGTAGGATGCATTACAAGATGCAGATCTACTTGTACAATAATCACACAAATAAAATGCTTCACTCAAGTCAAAATTCTCTTAAACTAGTATCATTATCAAAAACCTTATTTGGGGTATATAGTACAAAGAACTTATATGAAGGATAGATAGGGTGCAATGTTTAAGCAATGGCTAATAGAATCAATTTTAAGACCTAGAGATTTCATGTGGTTTTTGGCACAGTTTATTATATGATGCTATAAAATAGATAAAATTTTAATTAGAAAATAGTGTTTTAAGAGAAATAGAAAAAGAGATTATATAATATCACAAGATTTTTGGAAAAAATAAAGATACTATAGGATAGAGTAGGCTAGTGATAGGGATTCATTTTATAGTATTTTTATTTGTGTTTCAATGTCATTTCATCCCTATTATAGTGTTAAATGCCTAATTTGTGTTCTTTACATTCAAATTTGACCTCAGGGTACAAATACAAGTTGAAAGGGCCAAGTTTAGAGTAAAATTGGAGCACAATAGGAATTAGAAAAAGTGTGGAATTAATTTGAGCACATAGAGCATTATCTTATGAATTACCAAACCAAACTTCAGGGAAATATAATAAGTCATGAAGGATGCATCAAGATAAGAGCAAGAGAAGCTAAAACAAGCATCAATTTGGGTTTAGGTGATGTCAGTGATGCATTAAGTGCACCTTTAGAGCTCATATTGCTCTAAAATTATATGGGGTACAAGAGCACCATGTTAGGAACCTACAAACCAAAATTTATAGCCATCGAAGGTGCATAATAGGAAGTAGAGTAGAAAACATGAAGAGGGACAGAAGCTATCAGACATCAATGGTGGTTGAAGTAAACAACCATTAAAGGGCAATCAATGACCGTTAAAGGATTAGAAAAATGTGGTTTTTTGCCAAAACAGGGGAAAACTTTCCCTTTCACTTTGTAAATGACTAATAAACCTTAATTGGCCATTATAAATAGAGAAAAGGAAGAGGAATTCATCACTTTTGTTCCCCACTGGGGCAGCCTTGATTTCTTTGTATTTACTTTAAGTTTTGATGTGTTTTTGTTATTCTTTTAAACTTTTTTATATGTAAAACTATGATTAAGTAATTTAGGTGTTAAATCTTGGTTTTCTTTATGTTCCTATTGCTATCTTTCTATTTTCTATCTATTTATATTGTTATTTCGTTTGGGTTTTGTTAAATATGTGTGAAATGCTTGATTTTCATTAAAATAAAGTCATTTCTTTAATTTTACAACCTTGTTCTTGTCTTTCTCCTTACGATTTCTGCAATTTTTTCTGATTTTTCTTTAATTTCTTATTGTTTTTAGTGTTATTTTCACTATGGTAACTTAGTTTTCATATAGATTTGAAGATATTTGATGGATTCATAGATGATAATTATGAGAATTGATTAGGTAATTAATGGGTATTGTGATTTATGCTAGGATTGAATTAGAATTCGAATTTAATTTCATGAATTAGGGATTAACTTATAAAATTGGCCATTCTATGTGTGATTCTTATTTCAATTGTTAGGTATTTAACTTTTGATCTGTAATTTTCATTAGTTAATACCGCTTATAGCAATCAGCTAATGGATTTTGTATGATTCTAGGATTCTAATTCCTAAAGTTACATAGTCTGAGCTTGTAAGATTAAAGCCTTAGTTAGTTTTTCCGTAGTTCTTAATGCTATTGCGCCACTAATTCTAGAGAGATTTTTCTAGGTTGTCACATTTTTAGGGATAAGATTTCTATAGTATAGGACTCATTTAAAATTGGAAGAACCTAGGACACAGGAGTTTATTTGTGTCTATAGGCTTGCATCTTAACCATAACACAATCTTTAGAATTTTTTGATCAATTACAATTCATAAATCTAGATAATATCTTCTACCTAGCTTTTCATTAATCTAAATAATATGTTTTACCTAGATTTTTGTTAATTTGGATAATATCAATTTTTCATTTGATTTCTTGTTTGATTTGCTATAGTTTCATTCATTGTCTTTTATTTTCTTTTAAATTACTTTTCATTTACTGACTTTATTTTATTTTCTTTTTTTTACACAATATATATAGTTTAAAAACACAATCAGTTGTCTATGGGATGGACTTTAACTTTCCCTGCTACATATTTAGTTAGGATAGTTAGGTAATTTATTATATGGTCGTTTCAACAGACTCACCAAAATTTTGGCTCCATTTTTGGGGAGCTAGGGCTTATGCTCATTATTTCTAATATTGCCTTTGTTTTTTTTTTATTTTTTTGATCTTGGTCACTTTGTATTCCTTTTTTTTTTTGTTTCAAAACTTTTGAAGTTTTAAGATCTTTCAGTAGCTATGGATTATTATCAGTATACTTCTAACTTTAATCTTTCATAATATTTTTATTCTGATGATGAGTGTGGATTTCTTACTACTTTTAGGTTGGAGCGTCATGGGGTGAATCTCACACCATTCGTAGAGTAAGCAACAATGAAAGAAGAAGAAGTTAAGACATTTGACATTTGCTCATTTTCGGGTTATTATACTTATATGTGTCCTATATTATACGATATGAAACAATATATCTTCAATTCTTCTCTGAGGTGCTACTCAAGTCAATCGCACAAGTAACCATGCTTCCTCCTCCAGTATCGCCAACAAAAGCTGATGGTATGTCATTGGAGGATAATGTAAAGAGTTTGACGACGAGTACTCTTCAATTCCAATAAGAAATGAGGAGTAGCTTAAAGAATTTAGAATATCAAACGATCCAATTAGTAGAAGTGATAGAGAGCCTAAAATCCGAAGTCTCTTCAAGTATTCTTAAGCAACTAGAAGGAGGCACTAAGGAAGAGGTGCACCCTATTTTATCAAGGAGTGGAGAATAATAGGAGAACCCAAAAGAGAAGAAGGAAAAGAAACAGAAGCTAGGAGAGGAAGAGGTGTTTATTAAAGAAAATAAGGAGTTTTAACAACCTCTTAAGTAAGTGATAAACTTTATGTTATTACTAATCAATTTTTTATTCCTTTTCCTAACAATTTGTAGAAGAATTAAGAAGAAGGAGAAGAGAAGAAAGAAGAAGAGACACATGGAATTTAATTGATGAAAGACTTGGTTCCTGGTAAGTTGAAGGAGGAAAGTGACAAGTAGGATGAAGACCCTCCACACTTGTCTTTTAATAAACTACAAAGGCCATCATGGATGAAAGGATATGTCAATATTAGAGAGTGGGCCTTAGAGTATGATGAAAAAACATTGTGGTTACACCTCTCCAAAGCTATGTGGCATCAAGCTAATTGGGACCAACTTTAAGGGAAGCTATGTCGGGCTCATCGATGACATTGAGAATGCTTCTTGTTGGACTCAAAATACCATTTGATACTGGATAGTGTACATAATAAAGGTCAAGGTAAATACCTAAAATAATTCGGTGTTGGGAGGCAAGCTAACCTTTCTTTTAAGTTTATGTGTCTTTTCTTTTTATTATTAAGTTCTTTAGTTTCCTTGTGTTTAAGTGTCTTTCCTTTCTTTTTCATGTTTTTGTTTTGTATGGAACCAAAAGTGGGAGAGACTATCTCTCTATCAATCACTTCATAGATTACCTCATTTAGGGGTTTTTTTTATTCCATCCCCTTCTTAATTTTCATTATTTTAGGACATTAAAGACAATTTCCAATTTGAGTGTGGGGATGGGGAACAAGATTAAATTTTTTTTTGCATACTTGAGTTATTATGAGTCTAATGGTTGTGATTTGAATGTTTTGTATGAGGATGATCTTGAAATTTAGTTGAATGTTGATCGTAATATTTGAAAGAAATTGACACCTTTATTCTAGTTAACTTTTATCAACTCTTAAAATGATTTTTAACTTCAAATTTTTTTATTTCTTTTTCTTTGAGTTCTTGCATATTTTTAGAAGCCCTATTTTTATGATATTAATTATTAAAATTCATTTTATAGGGCTTGTCTTGTGAATTGGGAATTGGATGTGTTGTTTTTGTTTCAAAAGAAAAGAAAAATGTTTGAAAAATGTGTTTGTATTCTGACTAAGTGAGCAAAATTCACTCTACTATCTTTAATTCATTGAAAGGTTAAAGTTAGGAGTGATGCTAGTAGTCATTTAAGCGTGTGATCTAATCTAGTAATTAGGGATGTTCACGACAAAATATTCACCTTTACTCCAAAAGGTTAGATGACATATCAAACAAGTTAAAAAGGAGTATCCTAGTAAAGTAACTGGGGTCATTCTTGACAAAGAGTTTAAATTCGTGTAAAAATACTAGGTGAACTCCTAAAAAATGCTCAAAAGTTGAATTCGTGTTTATTTTTGTTGTTTGGAACGTCCTTAATTATATTCATATGTTGAGTTATATGAAATGATTTAAATGCTTGATATTATGCCATAAGGGTTGCTTCTTAACTAACATCGTGTGATTTGCTTGTGCCAACCAAGTTTTAGTCATGATGGAATTTAGATTTGTTAACTAGATTAAAGGCATTGATTGGTTTCTATTGGTACCCAATTAACTCTTGACTTTTGATCAAGATTACTTAAGTATAATGTTTATAACATTGCTTAAGGACAAGTAGTGAGTCAAGTGGGGTGGGAGGCATTTTATAGTATTCCTATATGTCTTTCAATATCATTTCATCCTTATTTTGGTGTTTAAATGCTTTAATTGTATTCCTTTGGAGTTTTAATGCAAATTTCACATTAGGACACAAACAAAAGTTGAAAGGCTTTTTTTTTTAGTAGAATTGGAGCATGACTGGAACTAGAAGAGGTATGGAATCGATTTATTGACTTAAAGCATCATGTTATAAAGTTCCACACCAAAATTCAAGGCCACATGACAACCCATGAAGGATGCATCAAGAGAAAACCATGATAAGATCAAACAAGCATTGATTTTGATTTTGGTGATGCAATAGGTGCACTTTTAGAGTTTATATTGATCTAAAAATTTGTATGGTCCATGAAAATCATATTAAGAACCTACAAACGAAATTTAGTGGTGATCAGAGGTACGTAGGAATAGGTAGAGTAGAAAACGCAAAGAGGGGTAGAAGCTATGAAATATCAATGATGGTTAAAGTAAACCATCATTGAAGGAAAATCAAAGGCCATTAAAAGAAGAAAAAAAATTCAGTGTTTCACAAAAACAAAGAGCAAACTTGCCATTTCACTTTTTAAACGATCCATAAACCTAATTAGGCACTATATATAGAGAAAAGGAAGAGGAATTCGTCATTTTTGTTCCCCTCTTGGGGCAGTCTTGATTTCTTTGTATTTACATTAGATTTTGGTGTGTTTTTGTTATTCTTTTCATGTTTTTCATGTTTAGACATTAGATTAGAAGTTTAGATATCAAATTTTGGTTTTCTTTATGATCCTACTATTTTTTTTTATTTATTTATATTATTATTTCATTTAGGTTTGATTAAATATGTATTGAATGCTTGCTTTTCATTAATGTAATGTTGTTTCTTGAATTTTATAGCCATGTTCCTGTGTTTTTCCTTATTATTTCTACATTTCTTTTTTATTTTCCTTTAATTTCAATTTGTGTTTAGTATTATTTTCAGCAACAACAATTACGATGGTAACTTCATAACTATGTACAGTCTACTATTTTTATTCTTTATGGTATACATCATTGGCAAAAGTATATTTAAACTCATCTTTTTTATCCTTTAATCCCTATCTAATAACAAGTAGCCACCTTATGATTTCTGGCCATTGAGTTTGTGGATAATCCAAGCCATAGGTAACTTGAATCTTAAATACCGAGAGTGAGTAGGCTTAATGAGGTTAGGTTGGGTGATGCCTACCTTTTATACAAGATGTTGCATGGTTCGGGAGCCATTAGAAGTTTACTATTGGCAGGATTATTTTCATTTTCATTTGCTATTTTTATTTTTGTTTATTTTCATTAGTTTTTGTGTGTGTTTTTTTTATTTTTGTATTATTTTTTAATTTGTGTACTATATTTGTATGTTACTAAAAATAATTTCATCATTGTTATTGCATTGGAAAGATAAGATTAAAGAAAATGTGTTAAGAGATAGAAATCTGAACCATTAGACTCTTACCTCTCTTTCCACCTTTCAGTCTCTCTTACATCTTCTATCATTTTATTAACACCTAAATAAACTTTTCAATCTAAAAGCTTATGCATCAATTCACTTAATCTACATCTAATCAACCAGATATTTTCTTTACTCTTTATTAATACCTTGGATTTTAGTTTTGTCTCATATGTTATGGTTTATGCATGAATGAGCTTTCCTAGCCTTATTTGGTGTGAATTAATATGATTATTTAATTAGTGTAAATTGGAAATTTTAATTTAAAGATAACTTAAGTAGTTTTTTAAAAGTATAAAAGGTGTTTTAGGTTTGTTTAATAGTTGTTGGGTTTTAAATTGGTTTTGGAATTAAACCTAAAGCTTTTGTGACTTCTTCTTTCTCTAAATGATAAGGATCAGTGGACCTCTCACAACGTCGCCAGCAGTGAATTGTCCATATTTCCACGAT
The DNA here is from genome assembly GCA_028565735.1 of Pinacopodium congolense. Lineage (NCBI taxonomy): Eukaryota > Viridiplantae > Streptophyta > Magnoliopsida > Malpighiales > Erythroxylaceae > Pinacopodium > Pinacopodium congolense. The sequence continues at coordinate 373 of JAOXYD010068040.1, read as the reverse complement.
TGGAACACTTCACCAGACTATTCAATCGGTAGGAGCGACGGGTGGTGTGTACAAAGGCTACATATCTTGCTATTCATATGGTATCGAACGTGAGATACATGCTTAAGTTGGGCCTCATCACTTATGGCCCTTGGCTGAATGTTAATAGTTCACTTAATGATCATTAATTCTCCACTTCTAGGTCCTTTAACATCCACAACACTATGATTTATGCATTTTTGCCCCTAGTAGCATAATTTCACCGTTTTCTTAATTTTTGTGCCATTTTAAAACTGTAAAGTTATTTTTTTATGTCCATTTTTTGCAATACCATCCACTTTTACCTCGAGAATGGAGATGTAAGAAGGTCTTGTTTATCTCCTTCAACATTTTG
>JAOXYD010068019.1:0-12737 GCA_028565735.1 Pinacopodium congolense | reverse complement strand
GGACCAGGCTCAGATTGTCTGTCCTCGTTGCAATGGTCTTGGCAAGCTTAATCAAATTGACAAATAATCCAAGACTGCCACTTGGTTTTCTGTAATTTTCACTTGCTTTCTTTGCTGCTACCATGTTGTACGATATATCTCTAAAGTAAACATTATGTCAGCAACACTTGTATTTAACTTAATTCTTGGGTTCATGGTGTTATTTATGGCCCTCCTCCCAATCCATTTATGCTTTGAAATGAAAACATTTATACCTCTTGAACAAGGAAGAGGCTTAGCAATAATGAAGAACGCGTATCCTGTTAGACATAGGATTATTGTCGAATCAAAGGGTAACTGTGGTATCCGAAAAAGAGATTCAGCTTGAGGTCTGCAGTCAAGAGCTTATGAGTATTGCTAATTTCTGGTCTAGAATGTCTTCGGACAACAAACACATTCAAACTTCCGGCTCTCCATTGTCAACGAGTACATATTCATAGAGTTGATAGATTACATATAAATGTTGTCCTACAATGAATTCTACACAATAACATAGCAAAGCCGCTACGTTTCTATGGTATAAGAAAACATCAATTTCTGCACATGTTTATACCACCCCAAAAAATATTCCTAAGATTTCATGAACAGGAAACATGACCTGTGTAGGGCCATCGGTTGGTGTAGGACAGCGAAGGCCAAAAAGAACCGAGAATGGACTGTGAAAATGGATAGATGGATTGTATCCTGAATCGTATGCGAGTCCAGCAGATCTTCCCTGTAAGATCACAACATTTCTGTGTGTATTCCTGATACTTAAAGTTAGATCATGTTTGTAGGCAGCTTTTGTGGAGTTCACAATCACGATGTCTGATAAATTGTCAACTGTGTTCCTGGACATGAAAATTAATTTCGTGGGAATACAACTTGTTTCCAATCGAATATCTTCCTTGCCATCAACTCCTACAATAATTTGGAATGGATGCTTAAATTGTTTCAAAGTTATAGCTGTTGCATTCCATGGTGGATTGACTGCATCTTTTATGAGATTTGTTGTGTAACACACCTAAATTTCATTCCCAAATCCACATATTTTGATACGAACATAAAATCTCAATTATAAACTTTTTTAAAATTTTGGTAACCCTAAATCACAATTCATTGTTATCAAAACTTTAGTTAAAAAACAATGGAAAAAACAATGGAAATTAAATATTTTTCTGTGGCTTAGATGGTTCACTTACAATGATGCTAGGGTGAACCTCTAAGTCATTTATGACGATGAATCAATAATTCAAAGTACTTTGCTTGCGTATTCTTAATAAACCAGTATTTACATATAAATTTAGGAGGATCTGTTTGGGAAGTAAGAATTCCCTTTGATATCTTTTCATTTAGAAAGAATTCTCGATATGAAAACACAGAGACAAAAGGTTGGTCTTTGAATAGGAAAAAGAGAAGATCTATAGGGTCTCAAATAAATTGGCTTATTCGTGCACTAAATGGTAATTAAACTTAACTATCTATTTCTTAAAAAAAAAAGTAACTAGTAAAGAATGAACTATCAACTTAATAAGGGAAATAAGAATATACTTATCAAGCATCACTCATATTACATATACAAAATAGAATCTATACATATACATTATATAAAAGTTTCATCATATATTACAATGCAATTTTATATCATCATTTATATAAATTCTATTTATTTATAACTCATTTCTAATAAGTTATTCTATTTCTATCTTCTTAGTCCAATTCTTTCTTGATTTTAAGGATATTACTTAATCTAATAGAGTTATACCTAATAGTCAACTGGTAAATAGATAATACAAGATATTTTTTACTATTAGAAGCATCTGAGTATTTTCACTACCATAACCCTGGGTTTTATCATAATAAATAATACATGATATTTCCCACTACCATAAGCATCCTGAGTATTCTCACTACTAGAATACCCTGACACATGTCCAATAATCAAGATAAATTTTATCTCATATCGTGACTATTGAGTATATTCCACTTAGGAGCCACTAATTAAATTCTCTTTATATTCTTCTTAACATTCCACAAGCTCATTATTATTATATCAATTCATTGTATCTTACTATCAATAATTCATACAAATTTTTATTAGCGATGTAATTAGAATTTTTATTCATGTAAGGCTATGTCTATAAAATAATTCTCTCAATTTCCATAAATTCTTCACATTCTCAAAATTTAGCAACTTATCACACAATATATCACAAATTCTATGAAATTCTCAAATTTTGCACAATATTACATTATTAACAAATTATACAAGATGCTTTTGAAAAGATATTCATTTTCATAAGTCACATAAAATCATAATATTTATCTTTACACAAAATTCCCATAATAAAATATTTTAAAATTCTCAAAATTCAACAATAAATATAATGGCACAATTTAATATAGAACACATAATAGGATATATTCTAATTAATCCTGACTTGATATCTACAATAGTTAAAATCAATGATCAAATTCGAATTGCTGATCCTTTACTTTATAACTACAATATGTTATTAGTTTGGAAACTACTACCACTTTATGATGTTGACCTTAACTTGTACGTTAACTTTTTCACCATTTGTAGAGCCTTTATTTATGGTTTCTTGTATTTTCTCTTATCCTATGATAAGGTTATAATGTTTTCCATCTTCTTCCTTACATTTATTCCATCATCCTTTTCATTGAGCTCAATGTATTTAAATGTTGAAAGTGACATTATATAAATGTGCTTTTTTTTTTTCATCAATGGCACTTTAAAAACCATGTAACTCTAGATACTCAGTAACTGCCAACGTCATAAGATGCTAGTTCTTGTATGTCTCGATTAATCTAGTACAAGAGCATTCATAATGATACAACACTTTATGATCTTCTTAGCGACTTGTGCAATCTCTGCCAATGTGAATAAATTTTTACCTCACCTATGTGAAATTGTAGTTGTTCCTTCTGGCTGTAACTTCTACGCAAGCTATTGTCATGCTCATCTCTCATTATTAGTTTCTTATCAAAACTACAATTTACACCAAACATCAAACCTCATGCTTTGTAATTTTTATTTTATTGAAAACTATTTTTAAAAATTTATCTACCCCAATTACATATAATTGAGAAATAATACCAACAACTGGTGCATTTGAGGATTTATAGATCCTCTTCCTTAATAATCCAAGTTAAGAACAAATTGATCATTTAATTAGGGTTTGAGCTAGAAATAAATGAAAAACCAACATGTAAGGACAAATCAATTTCATTTTCAGGCATTGTAAGGATAATCCTCTTATAATTTCTCCCAAGCATTTCATCAAACATCTTTCTGGCTTTTACTTTACACATTCATCTAGTCAAAAACATGTCCGAGTGGCCTAGATCTAGCATCATTCATCATACCAGTTCGAATTATAGTGCTTTCTCCTTCACTAGCTTGCCATCATTAGTCTCCTTATCATTAGAGGATTGAGGCTAGTAGAATGAAACCGAAGCTATCAAAGATAAGAGGCAAACAATTGGAAAATAATTTAAAATTGTAATTATCTTTAACTAAATCTTTATGTAGGTAGTTAATCATTCATAGATTTTCTAAATATTTTATTTTGATTTAGATTATTTAGTATGGTATCTTTTTAATTTATTTTATTTAGAATTATTAGTATTTTAAAGCCTATTTAAAGGCATGTTAATTCATTTTATCAATGGAGAAAATTTATATTCTCTCGTTGTCTCTAATTCTTTGATTTTATCAACTTATTAAATATATGAGTCATATTCTACCATAAATTTAATGAGTTTTAAATAATCTCAAATTCCTAATATAGTATTAAATTACTTATTGATCTAAAAGGACCTGTGAGAGACTAGAAAATTCAAACTCTAAATCCTCGTGGCTTCTAACAATACATTAGTTCTTTCACTCCTAGTTTTCAATGGTGAAAATTATCCAGTGTGGGTTATCAAAATGAAGGCTTATTTGAGAGATCTTGGTTTGCGACAATGGATTGAAAATGAAGGAAAAATATCGTCTTTAAGAGACAATACAACCCTTAATAAAATAAAAAATCATGAAAAAGAAGAGCGAGTAAATATAATGAAAACCATTAAAGAAGAAATTTATTATTAAATTAGTTGGTGAGAAGTACCCCAAGAAGAGTTTATTTTTTGAAGGTTGGTGAGAAAGTGCATTAATAACAATTAAAGGGTAGTGAGAAAATGCAGCAATAAGATAATGAGAAAGCACATCATACAGTAAAGAAAAGTGCTTTACAAATTTAAAGAAACGTGGGGAGAAATATTCCATGATATTTGAAGATTATTTTTGACAATTTTGAATTAAGGGAGAATTGAGGGGGTGATAATGCATAATGTCTCCTTGATCTTAGCCTTACCATGATCACAACCTTTCCATAATCTCAACACCATATCTCTTGCACATCACATTGAATTGTATTAATTGCGTTTCTATTTTTAAACACAAAACTCATGTATATATAGTGTAGTGTATTCTCAAATGAAATATACAACAAAAACATTCTTATATATTCCTATTCTATTACGGTATTAGAGCTCACATCCTAACTCTTTTCTGCCCGATCAATCCACCCTTTTTGCACATACAACTACCCTGTTCCATACTCTGCCCTCACTAGCCGTGTCAACCTTTGCCCTTGGATGCACTACTATGCGTCAACTCTGGACCTGACTCAAAGACCATTTCTTGCAGCAAACAACAGCATGTCGCTCTCTTCTTCATCGTCGCTTAAATAACATTAAGAAAGGCATGTCCTTAATCTCTAAATTCCTTCAAAACTTATTCTCCATCGCCAAAGATCTTGCTGCAATTGGAAATCCCATCTTTGATGAAGACCTAGTTCTTTTTGCCTTATATTGCTTACTTTTCGATTATGAAGCCTTTGTAACCTCGATAGAGAATCGTGAGACACCACCTTCATTCCCTGAGCTTCACGTAAAACTACTCAATAAGCATCGATTGACGCTCTATCACTCGCTTGAACCTACATCACCAAAAGCAGCCTTCCTCGCCGCTATGACACATCCCAGCAGATCGACTGGTTTTGGCTGCCGCTGCAACACCTTCAGACAACCTCCCCAAAACAACAATTACCCTAATCCTATACCCCGTAACTTGTATCATCCATACCACATAACCTGAACTCAACTAGCCCAAGCCCATGGCCCAACAACACTATACCCTTCTTACCTCAGACCAAACCCAGATTTCAAGCCCATCAACCCTCATCCACTTATGGCCCAACCCATCACACTTCCTTAAACCAACCACCTAACCAGCCCAATTCCCACTCATGGCCCAATTACTACAATAAACCTACTACTTGTAAAATCTGTCTAAGAATTAGACATACTTCTATTAGGTGCCGTTTTAGATATTCAAATTCTAGAAATGTCTAACCTTTTTATCACTAAAATTTAGTCTATACTGCATTCCCTGTTTTAAGCTTACAAGATAAAAACCATAATCCTCATTTTACCACTAATACCATCACTGAATGACTTCTAGATATTGGTGCCACTGCACACATAATGTTTGATTACCAAATACTAGATTCCATTAAACCTTATGATGGTCCAAACCAAATACTCTTCAATAACGGTAATGCTCTTCTTATTGTCTCTACATGTTCATTCAAACTCACTTAACATCCTAAATCTCTTTATCTTCAAGACATTTTAATTGTTTCTCAACTCACTACAAATATTTTATCCGTTGGAAAATTTGTTTTGATAACTCACATTCAATTGAATTTAATCCTTTTTGTTATATTCTGAAGGACCTAAAAACCAAGACACTACTTTTAACAGGTATCATCCATGGAAATCTTTACTAGATGCTGATTCCTCGAGCCTTCTAATCCAGTTACCTTCATAGCCTCCAAAGTCTTCTCTGACGTCTGGAATTAAAGACTTGGTCATCTATACCTTAAAACTTTCTCCACTTTGTCTTCTAGTCTCTCTGTTAAGCCTTATATAATAAAGCCTTATACTTCATGCCTTCAAGGTAAAAATATTAGATTACCATTTTTCACTTCATCATGTGTATTCATTGCTCCTTTGCAACTAATTCACTATGATATATGGTGACCATCACCCACTCTTTCTTTATCTGGTTATCGTTATTTTATAATTTTTATTGATGACTTCAGTCGTTATACATGAATTTTTCCTTTAACCCATAAGTCTCAATCTTTTCATCAATTTCATAATTAAAAAACCCTAGTTGAAAATATTTTCTCCACAAAAATTAAAATGTTTCAATGTGACGGAGCTAAAGAACTCATCAAAGGACTCGTTGCCTAATACTTAACCAATAATGGTATAACCTATTGCATTTCTTACCTACACACCCCTGAACAAAATGGTGTGGCTGAATGAAAAATTAGACATATTACTGAAACTGGCCTCACCCTGCTTATCCATGCATCCCTTTCCAAATCCTTATGGTTTGAAGTCTTTTCAACAATCGCTAACCTTATTAATTTTCTACCTACATCAATACTACATCATATGTCACCTTATGAAGTTCTATTTACCATCAAACCAAACCTTATTCATCTATGATTGGGTGTGCCTGTTTCTCTTTCTTTGATTCAATCAAATCTGACAAACTTACCCTAAAATTTAAAGCATGCATCTTTCTTGGGTACTCTCCTCATTATAAAGGCTATCAGTGTCAAGATCCCCAAACTAATAAAATACTTATCTCTCACCATGTTCGCTTCATTAAGACACTTTTTCCTTATGCCCAATTAACTCCCACTCACTCGTCTTCACCTTTACCTCCATAAATTACCTTACCTCTACCTGTGCACTCCAACCATCCACCTGATTTATCACCATTTCAAACAGTTCACCCATTACCAGCACCACCATCATCACCAGCGCCACCACCACTAATGCAAACTCATCAACATCCTATGTTAATCCGCACCCGTATTAACACCCGCATACCACGCACTCTCCCAGGCTATGTTACATTTTACACTACTACCGATACTATTGATCCCACCTATTACACTTAAGCCAAAAAGTTCCCTTATTGGTGCTAAACTATGTTTGAAGAACTCCAAGCTCTTTATAGCAACCACACTTGGACACTAGTACCCCCTCCTTCCAATGCTAATATAATAGGATGCAAATGGATTTTTTGTACCAAATGTAAACTTGATGGCTCTTTAGATAGTTACAAGACTTGACTAGTTGCCAAAAGATATCACCAATCACTTAGCATTGATTACACTGATACATTTAACATGTCATTAAACCTACCACCATCAGAATTATCCTAACCATAACCTTTACCAAAGCCTGGCCCATTCGAAAACTAGGTGTCAACAATGAATTTCTTCATGGAAACCTTTATGAGCCTGTCTATGTGATTCAACCACCAGGTTTTATTAATCTTGACCATCCTCAAAATGTTTGTCGTCTTACAAAGACTCTTTATAGTCTAAAGCAAGTTCCTTATGCCTGGTTTCATTGCTTAAGCCAAAAACTCATTGACCTCAAATTCACTCCCTTTAAATTTGATGCCTCTTTGTTCATTTATCAAACTCCTACTACCACTACCTTCTTTTTAGTTTACGTGGATGATATCTTGCTTACACGTTATTCACAATCTTTCATTAATTCACTTATAAATAACCTTAATACTACCTTCTCTATTAAAGATCTTGGACCCCTCCACTACTTTCTTGGGATTGAAGCCACAAGCACACCAAATGGTCTTCTGCTTACTCACACCAAATATACTAAAGACCTCCTCACTAGAACTCATCTTGACCACTTTAAATCTGTACCTACACCCATGACACTCACCTTACCTCTTTCTAAAAATCATGGAATTCCACTTTTTGATCCAATTAAATATTGAAGCACTGTTGGAGCTCTTCAATATCTCTGTCTTCCTTGCCCTGATATTCAATTTGTTGTGAACAAAGTATCTCAATTTCTACATAACCCTGCATATGTGCATTGGACAGTAGTTAAAAGAATTCTTCAATATTTAAGATCTAGTCCCTCTCATGGGATATAATTCATATTATCCCAATAGCTTACCATCATTCCGTAATCTGATGTTGATTGGGGTGACTGTCCTGATGACTGCCATTCTACTTTTGGCTACTAAATTTACTTGGGATCTAAACTTATATCTTGGAGTGCTAAGAAACAACTGACAATTGCACGTTTAAGTACTAAAGCAAAATATCATAGTATTGCACTTGCATCAGCAGAACGCTGCTAGATTATATCTCTACTTAGTGAAACTGGTGTCTCCAACTTACAACCAATTTTATTTTGTGACATTTTAAGTGTCACGTTTCTCACTGCTTATCCAATTACTCATACTCGTACCAAGCACATTGAAATTGACATCCACTTTATCTATAACTTGGTGGCCAAGAAAGCTCTCTATATTTAACACTTTTTAGCTAAAGATCAAATTACTGACATCATGACCAAGGCCATTGGTTTTACAGCTTTTCGCCAACTCTGACCCAAGCTCACTGTTGCTTTTACCATGAGCTTGAGGGGAGATGATAATGCATAATGTCTCCTTGATCTTAGCCTTACCATGGTCACAACCTTTCCACATTCTCAGCACCATGTCTCTTGCACATCACATTGAATTGTATTAATTGAATTTCTATTTTTAAACACAAAACTCCAGTATATATAGTGCAATGTATTCTCAAATGAAATACACAACAAAAACATTCTGATATATTCCTATTATATTAAAAAGCCTATTTAAAGATATGCTAATTCAATTTATCAATGAAAGAAAAATTACATTCTCCTGTTGTCTTTAAATCTTTACTTTATCATCCTATTAAATACATGAATCGTATTTTATAAAAAAAGTAACGAGTTTTAAACTACCTCAAAATTTTAATATAAACAAAGAGAGAGAGATGAATTTCACTTCTCCTGAAAGACAAACGAGATTTAGAAATTATGATTGTTAGCATAGTTGTCATAGTTAGAGGCTTGAAGAATAACCCATGTGATGATTGACAAAAGAAGGAAAAGAAAACTTACATGGCAACTAGGAGAAGAAGCTTAGTGTTTTCAAGATAAAGATTTCTATATAAGTTTAGCTAGGTTGGTTTTCAATATAGATAGACTGGACTAACAATAGCCTAAACCTAACTTAGATTTGACAATATCACTAACATAAGCCCACATATAGTGCATGGACATTACATATTGTCTCGTTACTGTTTGATATTGGTTTGATACTACTGAGATAACTTTGATACTACAGAGATAACTAGCTAATTTTCTAGAACTTGATCAAATTATCTTTGTTTCTTACAACTGCAACGGGACACAGGTATAGGATTTGATCACTTAGTAATTTATGTTTTTGATATTGCTACAGCTTCAGTTTATATTTTGTTAAAGGATACTTGACCTTGCAGTTTTTGGCTATTTGCTGTTTGGTGATTTAATTAGAACTCAGTTCAGTTTAAACATTTCTATTCCAAAAATAAAGTTTGTAACCTCAACATGTTAGAAAGCTTCGTTTATTTTTTCTTGTTTTCTTTAGAATTCTTTAGGATTTCTCAATGGAGACACAATTGAGAGATTTTTTTGTAACATTATGAATTGTTTAATAATCTCTTGTCAAGTTTTGCAGATTGTGACACTATTGGAAAAAGTATCCATTTCATACCTCACCTATTGCGTTAGGCTTGGAAGGAACTGATCCCTTCAGCTTAGCGAAGACTTCAGAATCTTGTTACTGTGATATATGGATCTGGTGAAATTTATTTTTTTTATATTCTATTCACCCTTTTTTTCATAAAAAATAAACAGGATACAAAGACTATTTATAGGCCCTTAGGTACTCTTAGAATTATAGTACTAAGCAATAGAATATTAAACACTATTTTATTATTCACTCAAAGTAACGGACAATACTATTAAAAGAAAAAACTATCCTCATCAAACTTGCACCATTTATTGTATACGTTTCATCTTAAAATACTTTCAACGAATCCGTTACCAAAGGATGGTAATTAAGTTTATTAAAAAACACCCCTCCTTAAACTTAATTCTTTTCCATCCTTTATGTCAATCATCCTTTTGCAGTTTTTGAATAGCATTATAGGCAACGGTTTGGTGAAAATGTTTGCCACTTGGTCACGACTTGCTACGTGCACCAATTTTACATTACCATCTTTCACCTTGTCACGGATGAAATGAAACCTCACATCAATGTGCTTACTTCGTTCATGATTCACTGGATTCTTCGCTAGTTCAATTGCTGACTTGTTATAGACTCAAATTTTTATCGAGTCACTTTGTTGATGTTCTAACTCACTTAGCAGATTCCTTATTTAAATATCATGGCAAACACACCATGATGCTGCCATGTATTCTACTTCACATGTCGAGAGCGTGATAATCGGTTGCTTTTTCGATAGCCAAGTGAAAACTGTGTCTCCCATGAAGAACAAGTATATCGATGTACTTTTTCGATCATTTACATCTCTGTACCAATCGCTGTCTAAATATCCCAGCAACTTGTACTCTTCCGCCTTAGAATAAAACAACCCGAGTGACTCAATTCCACGAATGTACTGCATAATTCTCTTTAGCGCCTTCCAATGCGAGTATACCGGTTCCTCTATGAACCAACTTACCATGCCAACGCTTAGTGACAAATCCGGCCTTGTGTAAGTAAGATAGCGGAGACTTCCCACAAGCTCTGGTACTTGCTTGTGTCGACTCGGTCTCCATTATCATATTTGGAAAGCTTCACACCTGGTTCCATCGGTGTCGATACCGAATTGCAGTTCGCCATTTTTCTCTTCTTCAATATGTCTTTCGCGTATTTTTCTTGCGACAAAAATATACATGTCTTGATTTGTTAAATCTCCAGATCAAGAAAATATCTCATCATTCCCAAGTCTGTCATCTCTAATGCATGCGTCATTGCATCTTTGAACTCTTCTAACATCTTATCAATGTTTCCCATAAAAATGAGATCATTTATATAGAGTGTGACGAACAGCATACTTTCTCCATTCTTCTTCACATAAACCGTATGTTCAAACGGGCATTGCTTAAACCGATTCTCCTTGAAATAGGTGTCGATGCGAGTATTCCATACCCGTGGCGCTTGCTTCAGCCCATAAAATGCTTTCTTCAATTTCAGCACTTTGTTCTCGCCTCCAACCTTCATATATCCGCCGGGGGGGGGAGGGGATTGTTCGAGATATACCTCCCCTTCGAGCATGCCATTTAGGAATGCTGACTTGACATTCATCTAATATATCAGCCATTCAAATTAAGCAGCTTGTGCAATTGGCAATTGGATTGTTTCCATCCTTGTAATGGGAGCAAACACTTCGTCATAGTCAATTATCGTCTTTTATTTGTATCCCTTCACCACAAGTCGTGCCTTGTACCTCTCGATTTCACCTTTTGCATTCATCTTCTTCTTGAATACTCATTTTACTCCTATGGGTTGTCCATCTTTTGGCAATTTCATCAATTCCCAGGTTTTGTTGCACTTGATTGTATGAATCTCCTCATCCATGGTTGCTTGTCACTTCTCATCTCTCATCAAACTTGCACCATTTATTGTGTGCGTTTCACCTTAAAACACTCTCAATGGATCCGTTACCAAAGGATGGTAATTAAGTTTATTAATCAACAGTTGCTACTTTCAACTTTAGCTGTTTGGCTAAGTTTGCTCTTCTTAAATAATAATTTTTCTGGTCATTTTGGGATGAATATTCAGGTTTTCGCTGCTGCCATAGAGGGCAGTAAAGTGCAGAACTCCCAAAAGAAACTGTGTACAGAAAGACAAGTTCTTTAAGCTTGATTGAACTGGTGCAGATTACCTGTCACCTACAGCCGGATCTTTACTTGAATATATGCCTGGAAAAAAAATTACATTAGAATGCAATTCATGTAAGAATTTTTGCAGCTTTAAGGTGAAGATACCCTTCAAAATTCTTACAACTTGCCAAAAGAAACAAAATAAATTGTTACTAGTTTTGGATTAGATCTTACCTGAGTTCAGTTGAATATATGCCAGTACCAATGGACATCATATACAGTGGACCAAGATGACCTAAGTAATTTATTACCTCCGTTCAATGGGCTCTCCTGAAGTTTTCGACACAGAGAAAGGACATAATGATACTGGCTGAGATACAGCTTCACATTATTATCATATAAATATTAACAACTGTCGCTTCTTACTACCCGTTTCCTTTTCATTGAAGATGGTCATCTACCCCATTAAATCAACATAATAATTTGTGGACCAACCCAATTAAAAACTCTTTTAACTGCTTTAAAATACTAAAGGTCATAATGACTTATTCAAACATTTTCGAGCGTTAGAAGTTTGGTTTCTATTATGTAAAAGCTCTAACGATTATGCATTCACGTGCATATGCAGACTACAAACTTGCCCCTCAATTAAAAATCATTGCAATGCATGAGAAATTGTGCTTATTCTGACACATAGAAATTATCAGACAGTTTAGAGCATAAAATTTTGGAAGTAGGTAGCAGAAATCAAGAAGTTCTTCACTTCAACTGCCTGCTTTAAAGCTTACTCTTTTTGGTATCGTGTAGACCGTCGATTTATATTATTTCTCATGCTTGCACGAATGATCCTTGAAAGTAACAGCTGTGGGTAAATCTATCAAACGATAGATCGG
>JAOXYD010068008.1:0-12738 GCA_028565735.1 Pinacopodium congolense | reverse complement strand
AAATGATCCTTGAGTTGATATAGTATGTTATACCCTAGTTTATATCTCGCATTTTAACTTTCGTTTGATCTCATTTATTCTTTTGTATCATTTGTTGTATTCAATTCCCTATTTAAGAGATAGTGCACCTTTGAATACATTTTTATTCAAGTCATCAATCAAAATGACCTTCCTCTATTCTTAATTTTCTTTTGAATTTAATTTAATTTTCTTTTCTATAATTGTTATATAGATCACATCTTGCATGATCTTTTACTATCAATTTAAAGTAGCAAACACTAAATTGAATTCTTAATAATTGGACAAGAGATATGAGGGTATAAGATGAGGTTCCTCATAACCTCAAGGGCCTCACACAATATAAGTTGAGATCTTATTACTTACATTAATCCCTTTATAGTCGTTATGGCACACATGGTTCAAGTCATATGACACAATATTAAGTTATTTTCTTTCATCATTTAAATCTTTCACCAATAGAATACCCTACAGTTGAAAGTTGAAACATACACAATGTTTAACTTGGGTTCATTTTTCTAATTTATTTTTTACCTTTCAAAACTCACATCTAGCTACTCAAGACAGATATAGTGATCATTTAATCTCTTTCAACTAATTTCGTTTTGTCCTTTTATCTACAATGACATTATAGTTTAAGTTTCACTCTCAATTAACACCTATATAATAAATCTTAAGCCTACCTTATCTCCAATCTTTGCAAATATTAGAGGTAATTGCCTGTGTGAGAGGGCCGATCTTTTATCTATTTGACATAGACTTTTAACTTAAACAAAAAAAATTCACATAAAGTATACATAGTTCTCAATGTAATTCATTCAAGGTTGACATCTAAACATGACAATACAATAAATGAACATATATATGGAGATATTGATCAATTATATTTCAATATCTATGTAAATTCAGTGACTTCCTCTACCAAATTTATGTGGCTAAGAAAATTGGCTTAATCATTGGATTAGTCACCATATCTCTTGTAGATATGTATTTCAAGTTCATGTTCATGTTCACTTCTCCTCATGCAACTACGTCTTTCATATAATTATACTTAGTATCTATGTACTTCTTTTTGTTATGATGTTTGGGATCTATGGTTTAAGCAATTATTACTTGACTATCACAACTGATTCTCATAAGATCACTATTACTTTTAATTATTCCCAAAATTAACCAACAATTATCTAAGCCACATTGCTTCTTGTACTGTAGCTGAGAGTACCTTCACTTCATCTTACATTATGGACAATGAAACATAAGATTATTTCTTACTTTTACGTGACATTTCAACATTACTGAGTAAGAAAACAAAACCCAATCTACATTTATATAACCTTATATACATGGATCATTGCCTTACTAATACAACGCATAATCAGTAGTACCTTTTAGATACCTCATTCTTCTCTTTACTACTTTCAAATTTTCTTATCCTAAATTAGAATGAAATTTAGCCACCATCTTCATAGTGTGATAAATATCTAATCATAAACACATCATGACTTATATGTCACTCCAATTATACTATTATAATGAAAGTTTTGTCATTTAGCTCCCTTCTTATGGCATTGATGGGTAAATATTATTTCTATGGCCTTAGTCCTCAATAATATGATTGTTAATCAATTTGCAATCTTGTATTAAAAGTTTTTGTATATATATACATATATATATCACTCTAGAAAGAGACAACATTCTTTCTTAACGATCTTTTTAAGTCTTAACTCCAAGAATGTGTACAACTTGTCTCACATTCTTAAGCACAATCATCATAAGCATTTAAAAATCCAACCACATATAAAAATAAAATCACATTGTTATCTTTGGATCTTTTAGTGTATAATGGTCCTCGTCAATCATATTTAAATCATACAAAATGATTACATTATGAAACAAATATGTCATTACCTTGAAGATTGCTTCAGGCCATAAATCAATTTAAATAATTGTCATACTTATATATTCTTGGCCTATTTCAGTGAACCCTATAAGTTATTCTTTATAGATTTTATCTTCTAATTCTTCATCTAGAAGAGCAATCTTGACATCATTATAGCGAAAATGAGAGGAATTAAAGCAAACATCACAATAGATATGGGTTTTTTTTAATAATCAATTTCTTCTTTTAAGCACACCCTTTACGTTTAAGGCATGCTTTGTATCTTTCGATACTATCATTAGCTTTTCATTTTATTTTAAGAAACTACTTATTCTCATTATTTTTTCATCCTTTAAGGAGATCAACTAAGTTTCATACTTGATTGGTGCTTAACAAGTTTTCTTCATTGAATGCTTTCATTCATTTTTCTTTATTAAGACTAGACATTCCTTGGATCATTTTCTTCTTGTGGGATAATCATGTGAGTTTTCCTTTACATTCTAAAAACCATATTGGAAATTTTCTTGTGATTACTTTGACATAATTGAGATTCTTGAAAAATAAATTCATCAACATCTTAATTACTCTTACTCAAATTGGACACTATATGTAAACTTTTATTTAGTGGAAACATAAATTAATTACTCCCACTCAGATAAAGTCCCCTTTACTTCATCAATTTTCTTATGTCAAGATAGGCCTTTAGCTATCTCACCCTTCCTTCGAACTCATTCCTTATAAATATGACATCTTATGATTCGAACTCAAATATTCCTCCATTGCCTTATCCACTTAAGAATATAAATACCATGTTAAGTATTTAAAGTATTTTATAATGATACTTCTCTTCTCTTTAAGACCTATTTTTCCATATTTATGAGATAAATCTCAAACATAGGCACTATAAACCCAAGATCTTAAGTTTTTATAGTAGGCTTTCAATTTATCCATGACTTACATAAGGTATTTATAACAGAGTTTATGGGCACTCGATTAAGTGTATAAGCAATTATAAGCAAGACATCACCCTAAAGGTGATTAGTGAATTTGCTTATACCACCATTGCCCTAATAATCTTTAATTGTGTTTTACATGCCATTTTTGTTGTGGAGTTTATGGAATAGCCAATTGTTTTTCTATTCCTTTCCATCATATAATATCCTAAACTCATCAGACATGTATTCTTATTTTGTCTAGTTGATTTTTCACCTGATTCATATATTTTATGAGACAATTAAATACTTCTACTTTTTGAGAAATCAAATAAGTGTGACTATACCGAACGTAGTCATCTATGAGAGTGATGAAAATATACTACCCAAATTATGCCCTTATATTCATTGAACCACAAACATCATAATGAATGAATTGTAAGGTATACTTAGCTCATTCTCATTCTCCCTTTCCAAATGGCTTCCCTGTCATTTCACTATTTAGAAAATATTTAAAAATAGGAAAAACATAATTGATTTAGATAACCTTTTAGGTCTTCCTTTTTGAATCAACTTATTTGATTTTGACCAATCTCAAAATCAATCTTACATAATCTAACATGTCACAAAATTTGTATAAACATTGGAATCACTAGTTAAAGCAAATAAAGAATAACTAATATTATTATTTACATTAACAATCTCTAGAATAATGAAATCACACAACCCAGTACCATGACCATAGTAAATGTAACACTATTGCTTCACTTGTGGAAGTTTATATGAAAACCAAGTATAATTAAGACTAACACAAATATAAGATTCTTTGAATCTCTAAAACTTACCAAACTTCATGTAGTATTAGAGAATGGTCACCATGCATAACTAACATGCATAATATACCTATGAATATACCAATCCCCTAAATAGCAACACTATAGTTGTGTCTTATATAAATGGATCTAATTCTATGTGGGATTACACAGAATTCTATAAAGACATTCTTATCCCTTACTACATGGTTAGCTACTATTTACCTTACAATCCACAATGGATGTGATTTAGTTAGAAAGATAGAACATAATACATTCACAAAATAAATGTCCATGTTTCATAATTGTGTCTTTCTTAAACTCACTACAACGTTGAGAAAGAAAACCTTTATTATCACAATTATAACTCTTTATTATCTTCGTTTCATCCTTGTTGAATAGATGTTTTCCTTTTATGCTGGTTCCATTTAGGCTTTTACAAATCTAGAATTTTGTGGTGAGGCCTTTCATTCCCTTCCCACTTGAGTCTATTGTGAGGCTTACATTTTTAATTCATAGCTCTATGTGAACCATAATTAACAACATATACCTCATAAGTCAATTTTGAGCTCTAAGACACTCTTCCTTTAACACGAGGTACTTCAAAATAACCTCATGTCTTGATTCCATTAATGTGTCAAATGCATTCTCATGCTGTGGCATCCAAGCCCCCAATATTCTCTCCCAACAAAGTTTTTTTAACAAGATTTTAGCCATGCATGTGGCTTTGAGCCATGAACATGGCCAACATAAATTAGGTAGATGGTACTCCAGGACTTCGGGACATATAAATAGGCAATAAAAATCTAGGTTTCATCCCAAAAAAAGAAGCATTACTTTATAACTAGGCCAATATGAAAAAAAGAAACAAGTTTCAAAGTCCAAAGCAGAGGAACTCGAGATTAATCATCCAAAGCTCCAAATTTCGTTCAGATTTATATATTTTGTAGTTGTAGAGAACAAGGGAAGATAGAAAGTGTTTTGTTTGTTTATTTTGTTCTTCTAGTTATGTTCTATTTTAAGGAAAACATGGATTTTGTTAAACTTATTTACACTATGAGTGGCTAAACATGTTTTAGGATTTTTTGTTTGAACTAATTGTGAACTCTTGTTTGTTTATTTAATGCAATAAATATTTATGGTATATACGGATCTCAAACCTTGCAATAAATTAAGAGAGTGAATTCGGGAATCTATATTAGATGCACAATGAGAGTTGGTATTTAATAGACCTGTAGATAACAAGTTTATTCATTTATTAGAGAGAGATCTTAATGGATTAATATGCTGCCTATATGATTTCTTCAAAACTAGTTAGATATTTTTTAAGAAAGACATTGTAAATTGAGAGATTGTAAGGTTAATCCTAATTTATTTGACTAGGGAAACTTAGTTGTACACTGGGAGAGAGTAACTAAAATATTAAGAAATATTAGGCCAAATAGAAATTGAATCAATCAATAAATAGGGATAAAAATAATTCCTATTCTTTAATCTTGATTTTTCCAAGTTCAAATTATTGCTTTGATATTAGTTCACTGTTAATTTTTCGCTATTTAGTTTATTTCTTCAATTTTATCACTTGAATTTGTTCCTTAAACAAAGTGTGATCCAAAATAATAGAGTGACTAATTCCAGTCCTTATAGGACAATATCCAGTTATACTGCAATTTTAAGACCCTTACTATTGCGGTGTTAGTGTAAAGCAAGTTAGTAGTTAGCTTAGTAATTAATAAGTTTTTGGCATCATTGCCAAGGATTGATATTTTAGCACCTTGTTTAGTTTGCATAATAATTTTGATTTAAAGGTTTCTGATGCTTTTTCTCATGTATTTGCAGGTTTATAAAGACAAAAAGTACGAGAAGGTCTGACAAATTAATTGAAGAAGAGTTTTCAAAAATCACGAGGCAAGAGTAGAAAAAGGAAAAGCACCAAGAAACTACTCACAAACCATGGCAGAAGAAAGAGATCAAGGAGGTGATCAAAGAACACTAATGGATTTCATTAGGCCAGGTTTTAAACTAACAAGGAATCGCCAAGCCCTCCATTCAAGGATATAATTTTGAGATTAAGCCAACCCTATTAATCAATCAAGTGTTCAATTATATGGGTTGGAAAATGAATCGATTCAATGAGATGCCAAATGATGCGGTAAGGTTGAGGTTGTTTTCCTTCATATTGAAAGACAGGGATAGGGTGATAGGAATGAATTTTGTCAAATTTTTATAGGTTGTTTCATTTAAATTCATTCTTATTTTGTGTTAAAATTCTCATTTTGTATTCCTATTGATTTTACTTATAGATTTAATGATAGAATACAAAATTTGAATTAAAGCATGAAGATTTAAAAGAGAATTGGAGCAATGAAAAAAAATAAAAGAAAAGGGCCAAGCAAAAGCAAGAAAAATTCTTTAAGAATGTGAGTTTAAAAGGCTTGTAAAATAAATCCTTCACAACTTGGAAAAACACGCATTCCAAGATTGTGAAAACAAAAGCCAATAGACATGGAAGCATCCAGCATTCCTACTCACGAGAGCACTATGCATTGCTATTAGAGGGACCTTGAAATGACACTAGAAAGAGCATTCTAGGTTTAAGAATCTAGCCTTTTAATTAGAGGGATAAAGAAGCAAAATGGCAACACCTTAAAAGCTTGGAGGAAAAATGTGATTCATGGGAGAGGGTACATAACATCAAGCCTAGTGGAGAAAAGGGAAAAAAAACTTAAAAAGCTTTAAAATTTTGAAAGCAAAAAATGAAGAGGGGCCACTGTTTTGAAACTTGAACATTAGCAAAGCTACACCGTAGGACATTGAAATAAAAAGAAGGGGAGTGGATGACATAAAAAAAAGGGAGAGCAATAAATATTGAAAACTTGAAGAAGCTCTCCCTAAAGGTTAGACAAGTGTTGGCTTCACCATGCAATTTATAGGGAGACGTGAACAACACCATACATTACAAGGTCTCGTTAGACATGCCTCCATTTTGTTCTTCTTTCACTTGTTTTCTTAGTTCTCTTTTTTTGTTTTTCAATTGTTTTTTAAAGCTCCATTATCTTAGATTCTTTTCATTTTATTTTCATTCACTTTAAGCTTATACTTGGTTGAATGTTTAGTTAATACATTACTTAGTTTAATGCTTTCCTAGTTATAATGTTTGGATTAATTTGATTTTGAATATTTGAATTTGAGTAATGAAATGCTTAAGTTTTATTTTCCGACTTTGTTGTTTCAGATTTTCAGCTTTGATTCCATTAGTTAACCTTGAGTTTTCATTTCTTTTTATTGTCTTTAATTAATTTATGTTTGATATTTTATATTCATGCATGTTCTTAGGTTTTAATTCATTTAATTTTAGTTTATGTTCAATTTAATTTTGGTAGAATTTTTTTAGAAAGTTAATTTAAATTTAGTTTAATTAAGTTTTGTTTAATTAATTAATAGTTTAAGTGATTTGTGATTGTGTTAGTTTAAGTGTTAAAGTTTGTTTTTCATTTCGTGTTTTTAATTTTTCAACCTTTATTTTCTTTTAATTAATTATGGTTTGTATTTATTTTTTTTTTTTGGTTAATTTAATTATGTGAGGATAGTTTCTTAAGGATTTGAAGGTATTTTAGGGATAAAGGATAATTAATTGTGAGAATAGAATTTTTTTAATTGATTTGGTGTTTTAAGCTTAGGTTGGTTTGGAACTTTGGATAAATGACATGGATTAGGTATTATCTTTAAGCTTGATCATCCTTGAGGTAATTTCTTAATTTAAATGCTAAGATTGAGCATGTTAAACGTAATTGTCCTTAAAAATGTTTGAAAATAGAAATAGGTTAGTTAGATTCGTTAAGGTACTTAACCAATTAATCTAGTGTCTCATTCCTTTAGGTTACACTTTTCGAGCTTGCGATTTAGTGGCCTAAGTTAGTTGTTCTTTAGTACTTAAGGTGTCTTCACTATTAAATCTAGAGAGTTTGTTCTAGGTTATAGTGAAGATAAAGGCATTTCTACAGCTTGTAGAATTACCTAAGTTAGAGTAACTGAGGGTTTGAGAGCTTTTTCGAACCTACAGGCTAACATTATAGCTAGAACACCTTTCATCTAAATTTAAGGATCAATAGATATCCTAAAATCCAGACAATACCTTTGGCCCATTTCTTTGTCATTATTGTTTGTTTATTGTGTTTGGCTTTGTGTTTTTTCTTTTTGTTGTTTTTATTACATCTTAGTGATGTTAGTTCTTTTTTAGTTTAGGGTTTTTTATTTATGCTTTTCTTTACAACATTAGAAATAGTAGTTCAACCTAACCCTCTATAGGATCGATCCTGACTTATCCTAGCTACATAATTAGGTTAGTTAGGTAAATTTATTATTTTTTAGTTTGCGACAACTCATCACAATGTGTGGTTAAATTCTCTCAGATCGGAAGATATCCCTACATTGGAGCAGCTAGCTCAAGCTTTTCTTGCTAAGTAGTTCCCACTGATGAAGACAACAAGAATTATCAAGGTGTTCACAAATTTATAGCAAAATGATGTGGAGTTATTATATGAGGCTTGGCAAAGATTCAAAGAGTTACAAAGAAGCTGCGCACACCATAATTTTTTATGAGATATCTTTTACAAACTTTCTACAATGGGGTTAACTCGAGTACAAGAGGAATAATTGATACAATTTTTAAAGGATCACTTGTGAAACAAAATCACTGATGCAACCTATAATGTTTTAAAATAAATGAATAATAACAGTTGTTTGTGGTCAAATGAAAGGAGCAGGCAAGGTTCTAAGGAGCAAAAATATATCATTCCAATTGACCCGGTGACATCTCTCTAAGCTCAAATTTCAGCTCTCACTAAGTAATTGAGCAATATGCAAGCAGCGTCCTCATCTTCAATAAAGGCCATACAACTTTGCTTTGAGCTATGTGAGTAAGATAACCATGGCATAGCTTCTTAATGGTAGCTAATGGAGCTGAGCAAGTCAACTACTTGTGCCAACGATAAAGAGGTAACAATCATTTCTCTAGCACTTATAACTTGGGGTGGAAAAACTACCAAAATTTCTCTTGGAACACTAATAATGCAAGTGGCAATGTAACCGCCCAAGGTCCTCCTTGATTTCAACAAGATAGGCTTAGATCCTTAAAAAGTAAAATGAGTAAGTTAATGAACATGTTGGGGTCCAAATTCTTAAGCCAAGAGGAAGGCCAAAGAAAGCAAGAGGAGAGTCAAATGCAAATAAAGGAAAATTTTGATCAAATAGCGAAGAACCATGCCTCCTCCATCCATGACCTGGAAGTTTAAGTGGGTCGACTAGCCAATGCCTTGTCCTCTCGAAGTTTTGGTGGCCTTTTAAGCAATACTGAGGTCAATCGAAGAGAATAAGTCAAGGGCATTACACTTAGGAGTGGAAAGCAATTGGAGGGTCCAAAGGAGAAAAGTGAGGAAGCCAAGAAAGAAAGCCAAGAGAAAGAGAATGGTAAAAAGGAAAAGGAAGAGAAGGAAGTCAAAGAGGAGGAGCAACCTTACATCCCTCTACTACTACACGAACATAAGATTCCCTATCTACAAAGAATCAAACAACATCAAATGGATGCCTAATTCTCCATGTTCTTAGAGAAGTTGAATAAGCTCTAAATCAACTTGCCTTTAGTGGAATCATTGCATAACATGCCTAAGTACATCAAGTTCTTGAAATACATCCTGACTCATAAGTGCACTTAGGAGGAAAATCAAATAATAACACTGATGGAGAGTTTCAGTTCAATCATCTCAAGCCATATGCCTTCCAACTTACAAGATCTAGGGAGATTTACTATACCTTATGTTGTAGGAAATTTTGAGTTTTCAAAATATTTATGTGATTTAGTTGCCAGTACTAACTTGATGACTTTGTTCATTTTCAAGAAACTGGGCTAAGAGATGTGAAGATAACCTCAATGGTCATCCAACTAGCAAATCAATCCATTAAAAAGCCATACGGAGTGGTGGAACATATTTTTGTAAAGCTATATAAGTTTTTTATTCTAGTTCACTTTGTCATGTTGGATTCTAAGGAAGATAAGAATTCCCCTTGGTCTTAGGAAGGCTTTTTATGAATACTAGTAGGGCCTTAGTAGATGTGCATGAAGGGAAATTGTTGTTGAGGATTACGGATGAAAAGGTGGAGTTCTATATAAGTAATTCTATGAAGAAATCAATAGAAGGTAGAACTTGCATGAAAATTGATATTGTTGATGAATGTGTGAAAGAGGTGGAAGAGCAAATGGAGGAAGTGTTGGATATGCAGGAAGAGGAGAGAGTGAACTAAGAGGATTTATGTGAGGTGAATGAGTAAGAGAAATTGGAGAGAACCAAAGCTCCCACACCACCTTCTATAGTGAAGCCACCCTTGTTAGAGTTAAAACCCTTACCTTCCCACTTTCGATGAACCTTCTTAGGTAAGGATTATACTCTACCCATTATCATATCAAAATAACTTGACATACAGCAAGAAGAAAGGGTGGTTAGCAACATCAAAAATATAATGAGGGATACAAGTTTACAAATTTCTGATATAAGAGAGATTAGCCTAAATATGGTTATGCAACAGATCAATCTTG
Organism: Pinacopodium congolense; assembly: GCA_028565735.1. Lineage (NCBI taxonomy): Eukaryota > Viridiplantae > Streptophyta > Magnoliopsida > Malpighiales > Erythroxylaceae > Pinacopodium > Pinacopodium congolense. The sequence goes on along the minus strand of JAOXYD010068008.1, from coordinate 2,505 downwards.
AGAAATGGTGCAAGAAAGTGAGGGAAAGACAAAGAAGGTTGAATCCTAATACGCAATAGGTTATGAAAAAAAAAGTTATGAAGTTCTTGGATGTAAGGAGCATCTACCCTATTTCAGATAATGAGGGGACGAATCTGGTTCAATATGTGCGTAAGAAGAAAGGCAGGACGATGATGGAAAATGAATAAAGAGAAAAGATTTGACTAGAAACATCACTAATTGGAGGGTATGCATAGATTATAAGAAATAAAATTTGGCCAACAAGAAGGATCACTTCCCTCTACCTTTTGTGAACCAAATGATTCAGCAAGTAGTGGGGCCTACTTTCTATTGCTTTCTAGATTAGTATTCAGGTTATAACCAAGTTTTCATCTACTTAGAAGACCAAGAGAAAACCACAGTTACTTGCCCCTATGGGACTTTTGCATATTAGAGGATGACCTTTGGTCTTTATAGTGCACTCGCCACCTTCCAAAGGTGTATGATGGAAATCTTTGCGGACATGAACTAAGATATTATTGAGGTATTTATGGGTGAATTTTTATTTTTAGAGATTATTTTGACAATTTTTTGTTTAATTTGTATATAGTTCTCCAAATATGTGAAGAACCACATTAGTTTTGAATTAGGAGAAGTTCCACTTCATGGTTTAAGAAAGACTTATTTTGGGTAAATTCTCACACGAAGGAATTGCAATGGATTGAGTCAAAATCAAAGTTATTGACAAGGTCCCACCTCCTATAAATGTCAAGAGCATTCGAGCATTACTAGGTCATGTCGAGTTCTATTGACGGTTTATAAATGAATTTTCCCTCATTATTAAACCTTTGACTAATATTTTAATCAAGATATGTGCCTTTTAATTTTGATGCTATTTGTTTCTATGCTTTTGACTTGTTGAAGAATGAACTAACATCAGCACCTATGTTAACTTTACTAGATTGGTCATTGCCTTTCAAAATCATATGTGATGCTAGTGATAATGTTGTTGGGTGTGTATTTGACCAAAGGAGGGAAAAGAAGTTACATGTGATCTACTACTGAAGAGCTCGTTGCAAGCTATCAAATAATAAATTCCTAACTACCCAAACTATTCAGTAATGGTGAGATAGGGTTGAACTATAAAGAGTCGGGATGCAAATGTTATTTCAAATGTTGCAAGAAAAAGAAAAGCAAACACCCTGAATAGATGAAAGTAGGATAAACTAAGATGCAAAAGAACAAATAGACAAACAAACAAAGAAAATTTAGAAAAGATGAATAACAATAGCAAAGAAGTGGGTTGGAGATATCTTTAGGATGTCGGAATGATCGTTGATCCTAGAATCTAAATGATAGGTCCTCTAGTCATAGTGTTCGCCTATAGGCTCGAATAAGTTCTGAAGCCCTTAGTTCCTCTAAATTAGACAATTATAACAAGCTCTAGAAATGCCCCTATCCCCATCTATAACCTAAAACAAGCTCTCTAGATGTAATAGGGAAGACACTTTAGGTACTAAAGAACAACTAACTTAGACCACTAACTTGTAAGCTCAGAAAGTTTAATCTAAAGGTATGGAACCCTAAATTAGTTGATTAAGTATCCGAACAAATTCAACTAGCCTATTGCTACTTTAGGGAATTACTAAGGACCATTACATATCACACGCTCAACCCTAGCTTTTGAAATTAGGAAATTACCTAAAGGTGATCAAGCTTAGAGATAACTCCTAATTCATGACATTTAACTTAAGTTCTAAACCAACCTAGATTAACAAGCATTTATATTAAGCATAAATTTAACATCATTCTCACAATTTTTATCCTTTCATCTTTCCAATATCTCCAAACCCCTAAAAGAACTAGCCACACATGATTAAGCTACCTAAATCAAAGATTGGATGAACATAAATCATGCTTAAATAAGAAAAACAAAAGCTGGAAATGGAAACACGCGAGTTTCTAAATCAAAAGCCATAGATGAATAGTGGTAAATTGAAATTAAACTCCTAAATGCAGCTGACTCCTCTAGCCTCTCTCCTGGTTCTTGTCCTTCTCCTTGTGGTGCAACACCAAGCTGAAGCTCCCAGCTAAGACTCCAAGCCAATACTCCAAGCCGCCACTCCCCCACTTGTCCACTTGTTTTGCTTAGGGTTCTGTGTAATAATTCAGCCAAAAACTCTCAACTCCTTATGTTTTCTGAATTTTCTTATAGCCTTCCCTCCTCTCCTGATGCTCGTCGTTTTGTTTAATGGCAAGGGGTGAGCTTAAACGTGAAGCAAGCTGCGTTTTGGCAGCTTGCTTTTCAACTGATTTTTTTCTTTTTTTATTTTTTAAAATTAATATAATCTTTGACTTTTGCTCAAATTGCTTTAAATTTGTCATCCTTTGACCCAAATTTTATGCTAAGGCAATAAACCTGTCATTAAACATAATATAACACAAATTAAGTATTCAAACAATAAAATAAGATTGAAATGACATTAAAAAGCATATGAAATTTTAATAAAATTCAATCTTATCATT
>JAOXYD010067997.1:0-12738 GCA_028565735.1 Pinacopodium congolense | reverse complement strand
GTATAAAAAGACCAAATTGCCCTTTAATGCATTTAATGGACCAATTAACCGAATTAAATCCCGAAAACATTCCACAATCGTTTTATTTTTAAATTGACCATGAAATAATCTAATTAGGGTTTTAGGTTCCTTAAAATGTTTTTCAATGGGTTTTAAATTATTGATACCCATTATTTTTCAAAAATGGCGTTTTTGTCCTAAATTTACGAAATTCATTCGTTTGAACTTGTTTTCGATCTGATTTGATGTCCTTTGACTCTAATACCTATTTTGGGTATTTTCATCAATTTTTTTTTTTTGCTAGGATCCTCAAACTCCCTATTCAACTGAAAATACCATTTACTTAGGTTCTATATCTGAAGATACTATTCATCCAGAATAAAGTCTATAAACAGGTACAAGGAAAAGTTCGGGGTTCTGCAATTGTGGAGTTGGTTGAATTTATTTTTGGAGCTTTTGAATTGAATTAAGTTACTGCAAAATCTTGGAATTGGTTTTTCAAAATGATTAGGCAATCAATATTGGGAACTGGTTAATTAATTGATGTTTTTATGGGCACTGGATGAGCAGTGGCTAATGATTGGTCAACCAATTGATTTTTTAAGGGGATATTATTTGACTATTTAAAAATGAGTGATTGGTTGACCACTCCATTGTTGGTCGACTACTTCATGCTATTGGTCGACTAGTCGAACTCCTACATGTATAACGGTTAGCTTGTTTTACTGCTTATCTGCTTTTTCAACCCCTCTAATGGCTAGGAAATCTCTCCAATGGCATTTTGAACTTGAGAACTCTATAATTAGAGTCTTAAGGGTTTCAGAACAAGTAATTTGATGGGTTTTGATGATGCCTTGAATTAATTAAGAGATTATTTTGTGAATGAAAAAGAGTTTTGGGGTTGTTGTGAGTTTTTTTGCATTTTTTACATTAATTATTCTTTTATGAGCACCTTTGAGCATTATTTTAATCAAGTAAAAGATTCAATTTGTGTATGTTTAATTTAAGATTGAGAGTTTATGGTTTAAAGTTTGATTTTGTTGTTAAGATCATTGTTGAAAGAGTTACTCTTCTCCCTATTAAAAGTAAAATTTATATTAGATTACTCTTTACCTTAAAATAAGATTTGTAAGTGTTACTCTTCATCTTCTTTAAAAGAATATCATAAAATTTTCTCTTCACCCTACAGAATATTATTTAAGATAGTGAAATTTTCAAGTAAGAACTTGGAGAGTGAACATAAAAAAAGGGTTATTTTACAAGCCACTATAAAAATCGACTTGTATCCTCTCCTCTCAACTCTTTTAATTTATGCAAATTATATTTGTTATTAAATTGCTTAACTTTGAATTATTGAATTAAATTTACATAATCGTTATTAGGTTTGAATTATGGTTTAGGGATTGCATAAATCTATTTAAAAAAATTGGTTTAGGTTCAAATTTGAAAAATTTTTAACACCCAATTTACTTTCCCCTAAGTGTGCCATATTAGAGGTAATAATTAATAATAATGGATCCAGAAATATCTCAAGTTCAATCTTATAAGCAAGCTATTTGTCCAAGAGGGGACGAATATTGAGGAAGCCTTTGTATCAAAAGAACATAAGAAGATCTTTATTTTTATTTTTATTTTATTAATTAAGTCAACATGAATAAATTATAGTAATTTGAGAATTTGAGTTTAAGCATTTTATTTTTTATTTTTTCTTTATTTAATAAGCATCTTAGGGAATCATCCTAATTATTTAAATAATCTGACTTAAGAATTTAAGTGTGAGAATTATAATTTTGATTTTTTTCTTTATTTGATAATTCTTTAAGTAATCATCTTAATTATTAGGATCTTTTGTACTATATTCAGAATGATGCTTCCTATTTAAAAGAGGGGATGAATATTGAATAAGACAATGAGAATTTTAAAATCAAAAGTGAGGAAGAGTTGGGAAGTTTTATTAAGAATCAAACCCTTAACTTTTGCATCTCAAAAATAGGTTCTCTAAAAAGGGATAGGAGTGTGAGTAATGGAAATCAAAAGGATTTTCTAACATATCTACCTATGATGAGATCCTAGTCACGAGATTATAATAGATTTCATACTTGTTTAAAATGTTTTTCCTTAGGAAGCCCTTAATTACATTCTCTATTAAGCTACTTATGGGTTCTGCATCGATCTAGCTTTGATGAAATAATCAACTGTAACAAGAAGGAATTTAAACTTCCTTGTTACATTCCCAACTAAGAAAAAAGGGATGAAACTTTATATTATGGTATAATATGAGATAGGGATATACATTCTTAATTTAGAAAAAGGGATGACACTTTATACTATGGTATAATATGCGATAGGAAAGTGATGCAAGTTGGAATCCCTCTGACACTTATATTTTCTTTCAAACTATTAAGAGTTTGTGCAAATTATAGATCAAAATTATTCTTACCTTAAATCCCATAGAATAAGGATGATCCTCTCTAATTTCTTTAGGAATCATAATGTCTAGTTTCTCTTTTTTCTATCTTAATATTGTATGTTCTCTTTCATCTATCTTAATATTTCATTTGTTAGTTGACACTCTAAATAAAATCATAGATAAGAAGAAAAGAATTGCTTATTATGAAGGGGAAAAATGGCAGTCATCAATTATTGTTGTTCAATGATGCTTTTGTTATTGGGATCTTTCCAAATATTTCAAATGGATAGCCTTCTCTTATCTTTATAAATGATTTCTCTTTTGTTCCAATGGTGGTTGGCGTCACTTAACCCAACTAGGAGCCATGATTACATTACGTTGGAATTGTTGGAGACTGGGCCATGCTCAAACAATTAATGAACTCAACTTTCTTTACCATCCAGTTCTCTTCTATAATCTCTATAAATGATCTCTCCATTATTCCAATGGTGGTAGACATTTCCAAGTACTATTAATTAATCACTGTCTCTCTCTCTCTCTCTCTCTCTCTCTCTCTCTCTCTCTCTCTCTCTCTCTAGTGTTCCTTAGCATTCTCTAGTTTTTTTCCTAGTTTTCTCTAATAATCTCTAGATTTTGTTTAATAGATAAGTTTTAGCCACCATTTTAGACTTTGTTGCATAAAAACCAATCAAATTTTTATGACCTTAATCATGCTAAACCGATATACGACAAGTATAAATAAGAGGTTTTGGTTTCATATATAGGTGGTGAGTAGAATAAGTGGAGTGAGTGCATGAAGAGATGAGTGATATGCATGTGTGAGGGTGTGATGTCCCATAAGTACTTTGTATGTGTTTTTTTAGAGAGTTAATGTTACGTATTAAAATTACATTAATAATAAATAATTTTTTCTTTAGTTAATTAGTCCTCCAAATTCTGTAAGTGGTATCAAAGTAAGGCTATTAGGGAAACGTTACTCTAATGCTTTGAAGGCCTACAATTAGAGATCGTGTCTAGTAGAGGATATTTTAGTATACAGTTTGGAACTATAAAGTATATTGATTTGGAATCAAGCTTACTTGATTGATCATTGATGATAATCAAGTCACTATGGTGGACATAACTACTTCAATAAGTGGTATAAAAACACTCAATAACAATAATTATACCATTTAGACTATGCATATGCAATTTATTTGCTTGGTCAAGATTTATGGAAAATTGTTGGAGGAAATGAAACTACACATCTAAAAAATGAAAATGAACTTAAAAATGGAAGATCAAAGTTGGTAAGCAATGTGAACACTCTCAATATTTATAAAGGACAGATTGTTGCAGCGCATCAAGGATGTGAAGACCCCTAAAGATGCATGGGACACTCTTATTAGCTTATATGCAAAGACGAATGATGCCAAGTTACAACAACTCAAGAACATGTTATTATCAATTACGCAATATTATTTGATGAAGAGTGAACACTTTACTAAAGTTAAATCTTTATGTCAAGAAATTACAAAATTAGATCCTAAAAATAAAATCTTAGAAACAAGAATGAGAATAATTATAATCCATAGATTGTGTCATGAGTTTAATGCTCTTATTACTGTAACTCATGGATGAGAAAAAAAGAGAAAAGTTTAAATGCATTTTAAAAAATTAGCTAATCAAGAAACTTTAGACAAACAACCACGTAAATCTTCAATCAAGGAAGAGGAGAAAGCTCTCTTTATCAATAAGAGAGATAAAAATAAAAATGATATGAGATCGAAAGTTGAAGAAAAAATAAAGCCTAGAGTATGGAAAAAACAACAACAAGGTTAAAGCTGACAATAAAGGGGAGATCACAATAACCATAACTACTTGGAGGAAAAATCAAATCGTCTCAAGAATAATCATTGTTTCATATGTGGCAAAAGAGGGCATTATACTTAAGATTGCAAATATAAAAGAGTAAAAGGTAACACTATAACATCCATTCAATCATAGGTTGAAAATGAGGATGAATGGGACTCCCAACCATCCTATGCCATGGAACAGCTGGATGTTAATTTGCTCTGATAAAGTGGCACTTACAATACAATGGAACTAAAAGAAGAGCAAGTAGTTATCACTAAAAGTGATAAATTGATCAACTATAAAGATGATTGGATAGTTTATTCTGGATGTTCAAATCATATGATTGGAGATTAGGAAAAATTATCAAATTTGAAAAAGTATAAAGGCAAGCTAGTTGTGTTCACTACAAACAACTTAAAGCTTCCAATTATTCATGTTGTCAATATGATGGTAGTCCCTTGATATAATTGGAGACAAGTATGATTGAATAATTTTCTTTATGTAGAAGAAATGAAGAAGAATTTGATGTCAATGTCAAAATGACATCTTCAAGTAATTACATGATATTTAAGCCACAATATATGAAAGTATATCAAAACTTGAAGGTGATTGGTGAACCAATCATGAAAGGACAAAGAATAGAGGTAATATCTGTCATGTTAACAAAAACTGCTTATGCTGACAAGACAAGAAGAAGTGAAAAAATAGATTTGTTGCATGCACATGTAGGACACATAAATTACCACAAGATAAAGATGATGATAAAGAAATCAATACTTAGAGGGCTACCTCAATTTGAAGTTTGAGAAGATATAATGTGTGTTGGATGTCAGTACAAAAATACACTTCAGCTACCATATGAAAATTCTAAATATCATGCAAAGGAGTGTTTAGAGTTAGTCCATTCAGATGTCGTTTGATTAATGAAACAATCCTTTATTAGTGGTTTTCAATATATGATAACTTTCATTTCTGATTTCTCAAGATATGTTTGGGTATATTTTATGAAGGAGAAATCTAAAGTTTTGATGAAGGTCAAGGAGTTTAAATACATAATTAAAAAAAAAGAGGTTGATCGGAGAATCCAATTTTTACGCACAAACAATGAGAAAGAATATATGTCTTAAGAATTCTCACAATATCTTAAAGATTGTAAGATACGTCAGTAGTTGACATGTTTAAATACACCACAACATAATGGAATGGCAAAAAGGAAGAATAGACATCTTTTAGAGACATGTAAAAGTTTGCTATATGGAAAGAATGTTTCACCATGATTTTAGGTAGAGTGTATAAAGACTACTATACACGTGATTAATAGATTATTGTAAGCACCACTTATATTTATATCACCTTTTGAGGAGTTATAGAAGATCAAACCCACTTTAAGTTATTTTCGTATCTTTGGTTATTTGCGAAATAATTTGCATAATAAATTTGATAATAAAGCAGTTCGATGCATATTCGTTGATTACGATAATCAACAAAAAGGATGGAGATGTTAAGATGTTATATTTAAAGTAATGTGATATTTGATAAGGCTTCATCTTGATGATCTCCTTAAGAAGCAGTTTTAACTAATTTAAAAGAAATTGAGGACAAATTGCAAGAAAAAATAGAACAAGATGACTCGATAAAGGAAATCACAAAAGTGTTCAAACTTGAGGGAAAACAGATTAATTGTCACTTAAGAAGGGCAAGTCCCCTTGGAAAATAGAAGTGTATCAATAACTTCCATAAGGTTTGAGGCCAAGTCAACTTAAAAAGATCCAAGGTGAAGAAGATAAAGAATAATATATGCCACAATTACGAAGGTCATAAAGATATAGAAAACCAAATCCCAAATACGCAAATGGCAATGCATCACTTATATAAGATGATACAATAAAAGAACTAGTCACATATGAGGAAGTAGCATTAACCAAGGAATGGAGGAAAGTTTTGGAAGAAGAAATAAATGCCTTAAATCAAAATGAGACTTCAAATTTGGTACCAAAACGTAAAGACGTGAAGTCTCTTGCAAATGGGTTTACAAAGTCAAATCTAGAGTCGATGAATCAATTGAGAGAATAAAGCTTGATTAATGACTCGAGGTTTCTCTTAAAACTACAGACTAAATTATGATGATATGTTTAGTACAATAGCAAAGATTATAACTATATGAGTCCTATTGGCTTTAGCTACTTACAAGGAGTGAAAGTTATGGAAAATGGATGTAAAGAATGCTTTCCTACATGGAAGTTAGTTCGAGAAATATATATGGAGCAACCTCAAGGATTTAAGAGTAAGGCCCACCCAGAATATGTGCGTAAATTTAATAAAGCACTTTATAGATTGAAACAAGCACCAAGAGCCTAGTTTTGAAAGATAGAGGAGTTCCTAATTCAAAGTGGCTATAAGATGGCATCAATAGACTCCAGCTTGTTCATAAAAGACCGAGGTGGTAAATTAGCTATAGTACTTGTCTATGTATATGATCTCATCATCATAGGAGACGATGAAGTAGAGACTCATCAAATCAAATCCAATTTATAAGTTCATTTCCAAATGAAATCCTTAGGAGAATTAGATCATTTTCTTGGTCTTGAAGTAGAATGAACTAAAGGAGGACTTTCTTATGCCAGATAAAGTATACTAAAGATCTCTTAGAGAAGTTTGGAATGTTAGAATGCAAGCTTATCTACTTCAGTAGAAATTTATACAATGCTATGTTCTGTAGAAGGAAAGGAGTTGAAAGATGAAACAATGTTGAAACACCTAGGAGGAATTCTAATTTATCTCACCATTACTTAGCCAAATATTTCTTATATAGTAAACTTGGTAAGTCAATTTATGCAGAAGCCAAAGAAATCTCACCTGGAAGTTGTTTGAAGAATTCTGTGATATCTCAAAGTTACCATTGATTATGGTATACTTTATAGGAAAGAAGAAGAATTTAAGATCATTGGATATTGTGATTCTGACTATACTGGAGATTATAACATGAGATGCTCAATTACGAGTTATGTATTCAACTTCAAATTAGAACCTATATCTTATAGTAGTAAGAGACAACCAATAGTATCTTCATCAAGTGATGAGGTAGAGTATTGAGTAACAACTTTGACAGTCAACATGTATGTGGTTGATAAAACTTATGAAAAATCTTCATCAACCTATTAATAACTTGATGCAATTATATTATGATAATTATTCTGCTATCCATATGACGGATATTTTACTCAAGGACTAAGCATGTTGAGGTGCATTATTACTTTACACAGGATAAAGTATTGCGTGGAGGAATTAAGATGAAATATATTACGATCGAAGATCAAGTTATTATGTGTCAGTGGTGCAAAGTTTAAAGAGTTCAAAGGACAACTTGGAATAATAAGCAGACAATCATTGAGAGAGTAGTTGTTGAGGAGGAGTATTAATGAATCACCAACTCTCTCTCTTTAGTATTCCTTAGCATTCTCTGGGTTTTTTTCTAGTTTTCTCTAATTTTTTGTAATGTTCTCTAGATTTTTTTTTAATAGATAAGTTACAACCACCATTTTAGACTTTGTTTCATGAAAACCAACTAACTTTTTATGACTTTAATGTGTGCTAAAATGATATACTACAAGTATAAATAAGAGGCTTGGCTTTCATGCATGGGTGGTGAGTAGAAAGCATAAAGTGATGAGTGATATGCATGTGTGAGGGTGTGATGTCCCATAAATACTTTATGCATGCTTTTTAGAGAGTTAATATTATGTATTAAAATAGCATTAATAATAAATAAAGTTTTCTTTAATTAATTAGTCCTCCAAAACCCAGCCAGGAGCCATGATTATATTATATTGGAACTACTGGAGACTAGGGTGGGCTCGAACAAGTCACGAATTTGGGCTTTCTTTACAAGCCAATTCTCAATTCAGTCCGTTTCCTAAAGTCGTAGTGACTGTATGATCCTAATTCCATGGAATGGAAATTCACCTACTTTTATGGTAATGCAGTGACTTCTTGTAGAACTAGAAGCAGGACCTTCTTTGACATCTTTGAGCTATTAATATTGTGCCTTTACTTATAATGGGAGACCTTATCGAATAGTAATTTAAGAAAGGTTAAGGATGGTAATATGATATTAAAAGGGGCTAAGCATGACGAAATGAGCTGAATGGACATAGATGTGAGGGGAGGAAGCTTTTTCATGCAATGTTCCCAAACTTATTTGTTGGAAGTCAAGGATAAGAGCACTAAGTTTTTATATGGTTTTGCTAATCAAATGTGAAGGAATCAAATTTCCTCTCTTCCTTCTAGAATTTTGTTAACAATTCCTATGACCTTGAAAAGATTAAAACAAGAGCATGATTAGTTTATAACCTTACAATCAATTTGTTGATTACAAATTCTTATATAACATTATAAATTTATCTAATAAAAACATTCTCTTTATTTATACATTTTGTTAATTATATTTAATGATTAATATTAAAAATAATTTTTGTAATTAAAATTATAATAATATCATAATTATGATATTCAAAATGTATTTATATATTATTCTTAAATTATTTCTAGTCATAATTTATCATACTGGGATATTGATAAATAGTAAGGCTAATATATGTTATGCTGAAAAAAGTAACCAGTCTATATAAAGATAGTCAATTAAACATTTGAATAATTATGATTGACAAATTCGTCAAAAAGAAAAAGTTTAATAGGAATTTTTAATTATGTTTGTCTTAATGTTTTTATTTTTTTTAATTATTGTTTCAAACTATTTTATTAAAGACATTTATAATAGTATGTAACTATGATAAATCAATAAATCAATTTATTTGACGCATGCTATATCTATGTCTTTTTGTTACATAGTTCCCATATATCTTAAAAATACTAAGTCAATGAAAGTTAATTTTAAAACTCAACAAAAAGTTTGATTTCAAATTTTTCACATAGTATAAGGATTTCCTATGAGATCTCACCATATGTGAAATTTTGATTAAATTGATGGTGTCTTTTATTCAAATCAAATAAATTATTTCAACTTATTTTTATGAATGATCCATTAAAATAAATAAAATCTTTTTCTAATTAAATATTTTCAGTATTTATAAATTTATATTAATTTTATAAATTGATATTTATTATTTTAAAAGCAATAACATTAATTTTCTAAGAAAAGAGATAAAAATAATTTAATATATATAATTCTAAAATTGGAATAACATTCATCAAAATTTGTCACATTAATTATAGTGAATATAACTCTCTTTTATATAAATTATTGCATGGATATCAAATTCGAAGAATGTAAATATTGATTATTGCATTTGATGTCCAATATATATATATATATATATATATACCATTTTTGTATACCATTTGTGCTTGTCCAATATTTGGTGATCCTCCAATTTCTTATCCATAAATAGGTCGTTCAAATGGATGTTATTTGTCTACATCTTCGTGGTTGCTAATATAATGTCGTTGCAATTATTGGATTAGAGTTTCTTTGCTAATGACAGCCTCTCTTTTTTTTGTTTTGTTTAATATACCAGGCATAAAGTTATATAAGAAAGTACTTAAGTCACATTTCTTTTGATATGAGAATTTGCGTCACTTTCAACATATGTTTATTTTGTGCAAATACAAAACATAAAAGAGTTGTTTTTACTACAATGAATAGAATGCATATGAAGCTCATTGACATATTTGAATACACAGTTATACGTGTTAGTTTATATCCTTACAACCAATCTTTTAGCTATAATAACATGTATGACATTGTGATTTTCTAAATTAATGAAAAGCATTATTTATTTTTATGTATTTGTTAATTATATTTAATAATTAATTGTAAAGATAAAATCTCTGGAATAATTACTGTGCAATTAGAAATTATAATGAGATTATAATTATAAGATTCAAATTGCATTTATTTTATTATTCCTAAATTATTCATAATCGTAGTTTCATTAAGATGGAGTATTGATGAAGTAGTTAGACTAGTACAAATTATGTTTCTTTCTTATGAAGAAAGTAATCGATCTCATAGATTAAAGTATATAGACACTTAAATAAATGTATTGGTTCTTATTAGAGAATAAGTTCACTGAACTGACCCAATCTTGAGAATCCCAAATAGAACATTACTTGTGTGTTTGTGGATTTCTTTATTATGATGATTGTATAATTAATCTTTAGACTTGAGATTACCAAAGTTATCTCATATAGGAATTACTATATTTTGATGATATTTATGATATGTTTTATAAAGTAGGTCAATCGGTAGTATTTGAATGTAGTATGAACTATATAAAAATAGTTATGTGACTCAGTATAGGATTAGTTACTCTAAAGTAATTAGAGAGAATATTCTACTGTTCTTAATTAGTGATGATTTGGAATTCTCTTATTAGAGTGAATTGAAAGTTGAAAAGGAGTTTTCAAATATCAATTATAAATCATTTACTAATTAATAAGAATGAATATGATTGAATTTTATAGAGTAGACAGTAATTATGTGCTCTAAATTTAATTGGAACATTATATGATGAAAGGATCAAATTATATACTATAATCATACATAGACAAATTCGTCAAACCACTTTAACATTCCTAATATTTGAGTGGTCATAATATGTTATTAGACGTCAATCTTGATCTATGATAATAAATTATTTAATTGGAGAATTAAAGATAAATTAAAATGAGTTTTAATATATCTAATTTTAATTATAAATTATAATTATAATTTATGATCATTGTCAATTTATTAGGAACCTAATGGGTCACACATATAAGTTTATTAAAAGAAAATAAAAATTAATTAAGTTGAACTTAATTATAAAGTTTGAAAAACTTTAGGGTCAAATGTAAGATAATTGATTTAGTTAAAATTAAATTATGATTATAATTAGAGTTAGACTTTAATTATGATTTGTATTTAATTTTAATTTTATATTAGGAAAAATATTATTTTTCCCGTTATATAAAGACGGCAACTCTAGGGTTATTATGGCAACTTTGTCTTCCTCTAAAAAGAGTTTTAAGTTCTCTTACATCAACCTGTAAATACTATTAGAGACCGAGTATGCGAACGGCTGTAATTAGTATATGAAAAGAATTTGATACAACAACAAATCATTTATTTATGTTTGTCTGTCACTTTAATTTTGGTTCAAGTTAAATTTTATTAAATTAATTATACAAAAGAAACCTTAAATTTTCCGTTGTATTATCGATTTGATTGCTATAAGTTTCCCAACGATATGGCTGCTTTTTTTTACTTCCCATTGGCTTCCTTACATGGAGTCATCAGATATGTAGCTTATCGCGGAAGGGGCGAACTCGGTCTTATGTAGAAATGGTAGAAATGCAGTCTGTACAAGCTCTCGCCATGACAAGTTTACTGGGGCTATTTTTCACTAAGTGATAAACGAATCTTAGCAAGGCCAAATGGATCTAAAAGGATGGGATTATACTGTAATTAGGAAATCCAACTGTCTATGACTAGCTTTAATCAACATGAATGAGCATATATCTTCAAGTTTAAAATTTTCAATTTGTCCGATTTTATGTTTTCTGATTGTGGAAAATATTCATATAAATAGAAGCTCAAGAAAATATACGTAAATTCTTATTTCACAGGAATGATTACGCGAATTCTTATTTCACTGGAATGATTTCCGAGTATTGGAAGGAATGACATACATTTAAAATATTGCCCCTCAAGGGATCAAACTGTTTTCAGATACAGGGAAAGCTTTTTCTCGGGATGTGGTAAAATAAATCTTTCATTCCCCTAAGCAGCAGGTCACACCTGATGAATTGGAATATGATCAAATCTTCGTTGCTTTTGATTTATCTTATTTTTTTAAATACAAAAATCAATAAAAATAGTATAAAAATTTTAAAAAATGTATTAATATAATAAAAAAATTAATAAAATTAATAAAAATAGTACAAAAATTAATATATATACATAAAAATAAAAATTAAAAACAGAAACGAAAAATTATACCAAACATATTCTAAATTTTCTATCTCCGAGTAAACCTTTGCAAATTAAAGAGGATATCCTGGGATAGGCGGCCCATGAGAGCAGTCGAATTGAATGGACGACATACCAGAAAGGAAAACCCTTTTTTGCATGGTTTTAAAAATTAAATTGGGCTGACCGATTCAATTGGGTTAACCTAAAATCGGTTAGTTTATCAGTTTAGTTACTTTTAAAAACTGTTAGTTTTAAAAACCGTCGGGTTAAGGATTGCACTGATCAATTCAACCGGTTCGATCCAGTTTAACCTGCAATCTGATCCGTTTTAATCCAATCCAGTCCAACTTACTCCTCTTCACTTTTTTTTTTAATTTTTTAGTTTAACTCTACTCTTCCAACCTTTTTTATTATTTTATTATTTTTATTATTTGTTAAATCTATTAGTTTTAATTTTATTTTTATTTAATTCTTATATGACATTATTTATTTATTTTATAATTTATTTTTATTTAAAATA
>JAOXYD010067977.1:0-12739 GCA_028565735.1 Pinacopodium congolense | reverse complement strand
GATTTATGTTTCTAGATTAGGTTTCGTTTGACTATTTTCTGGCCGATTGGATCTGCTCCAGACCATTGTGCTCTAGGCTACAGATCCAGAGCAAGCCACTGCTCCTTCGCTTACAACACCGACTCCACCAGTTGAGGTTGATCTGGTCCAGTCAAGGTAAGTCATTAAGACTTGTAGTTTGTCGGTAGCTTTAATATTTCATGAATGATGTTACTAAGTGGCCTATTCACAAGTAAACGAGATTTGTAAGAAGTGTCATATTTAACTAAATGTGGAATGATTATGTTCAAGGACATTCTTAAATTAAAAATGTAATGCTTATGTCACTTGATGTGTATGTAACTTGATTAAATTATGTAACTTGATGCAATTGTAACTTCATTAATCTATTATCGCTTATTGTATATGTAATTTGATTTATATATTAAACTTCATGAACCAAAACCTAATGTTTCATATAAATAATGTCTCACTGGTTTATAATTTAAAAAATCTATGTAATTTTTAGGCTTTTTTTTTGTAACGTAAAATTATAAATTTAAGATTTACCATTAAATGTTATGCAAATACAATTATTTTTCATTACTATAATTATACTAATGTAATCGTTGTAATTATTATAGCATTTTATTTATATAATGTTAATATTTGATTTAAGTTGACTTCTTGTTGAAAATTTTTTGTTATTTCTTAATGTTTTGTTGATAACAATTATTATTATTATTATAGAATTTAATTACTGTATAATTCGAATTTTTTGGTCTAATGTAAATTAATATACAAAATATTAACGTAATTTTTTAGGGGTACTCACAATATAAATAATATAGGTAATAATACAATATAAAAAATTAGTATTTACATGTAAAAAACAGGATATAATAAAAAATAAAAATCACAATTAAAAATTGTAACAAAAAATAACAATCAGACAGAAAAGAAAAAATAATAATTAAAATAATAATAATAAATTAAAAATAAAAGTTGAATTGAACGGCTCTACGGTAATACACAGAAGATTCAAACAAATGTTTCCTTAAATCATTTGAATGACGTAGAAAGAGTAATGGGGAAAAAAAAAAAAAAAGCAAGCTAGTCAGAATTTGTACAAATTGTAGTGTGTCATTTAAAGTGTTTCTTTCTTCGTAATATGATATTAATTAACTTTAAGAGTTGAATATAGAATTATCCATTTACTTTATAAATATCAATATAATGTTTTTTCAAAAAAAAAAATCTGTTACAGGAATACTCTTTTCGTTATTTACGTGGATGTTTATAATATTTGTAAGCCCATAGAATTCCATCAATTATATTGTTGGTCTCCATGCAATGTTCAGGACCAATGGATGCAGGAGTAGTGTAAGACCTGGGATTGCGCAGAGGTGAACTAATCAGATTTTGTAGTCAACTCATGAATAGTTTGGCATAAACGAATATACCCTCTTCTGGTTTTATCGTACAAAATAAAGGGACAATGTCAGGCAGTTCAATGGATGTGGTACTCCTTGGGTCTTTTCTAGTTAAATTCTGATAAGAATAATATCTACTCTTGTTGATCTATTTGCCTGTCTCATTCTATAATTGGTGTCACTTTTTCATTCTCAAGGTGACATCTTTCGTGTTCTGCACTTCTAGGATGGAACTAAGTTGCAAAATTTGCCACGCAAACTTGGAGGCTCTAAGGTGGCTATTGTCATGTCGCTAGAAATTCGGCTAAAGTGTGAGAGGGCCAGACGGGGGACTCCTTAATGGTCCCCTAGCCTTCACCTAAAAATTGTAAAGAATGTTTGGTTTAATTTCAAATTTTTTGTTTTAATTTTATTTATTTTTTTATCGATTTTATGTTTTTTTACTGTTTTTCAGTTTAATATTAAATTTGTGTGTTATTTTTTAATTTTGGTATGATTTTTTCAATTTATGTGTTTTAAAAAATTAAAACTAAAAGAAAAACTAAACATTTCCTTAGGCTATGTTTTGTATTATTTTTATTTTTAGTTTTAATTTTTTATTTTTCTAAATAAAAAACTGAAAAAATATATAAATCGAAAAAATAATATATTAATATAATACAGGAACTGAAAAACATTACAAAAATTAAAAAAATACACAAAATTAACACAATAATACAAAAATCACAATTAAAAAATACAACAAATAATAATACCAAACATTCCCTTAAATTTTAGGGTTTGTTTACTTCGGTTTTGATTTTTTATTTTGATTTTCTGCTTTTTTAATCATAAAAATTGAAAAAAATATACTAATATAACACAAAAATCATAAAAGAAAATATAATAATTAATACAAAAATATAATAACCACAACAAAAAATTACAACGTATAATCCAACTAAACATCCTCTTATTAGTTTCCTGTTTCTATTTTTAAAAATATGAAAATCAAACAAATAATAATAAATTAAAAAATAATATACAAATACAACCTAAAAATTAAAAAAAATCAATAAAAAATCTTGAAAAGGCACATAAAATTATATAAAATAAAAAAAATTAAAATTAAAATTAAAGACTGAGCTAAATGAGCACCCGTACTTGACTCCAGCCATGAAGGCATCTCAATTATAGGCCATTGCAAACTTTGATGCACTTAATCGGACGCAAGCACGGACTTTTAGCAGTGAAATAGACGGGAAAGAATTTCTCATTTGACAATTGTGGATAAAAGACAAAACGAGACTCCACAAACAGCACACAAAAGCAAAGACGCACGTCATATTATTGTAGACCCATAACATAGAGAAATTAATTATGATTGAACTTTGAGCACAATTAGAAAATTTTTCAAATTTTCAACCAAAAAAATAACAAATTAATTTGAAATAATAATAAAAATAAAAGGATTAAGACAAACTTGAATAAAAAAATTATGTGAAAATTTTATTTTTTAGTGAATTTACCAAACATAGTTGTTTAAATATTCAGCTTTCACTGGTGTCTATAAAGCAATCCAAAAGAAGCTCTGAGAGGAATGATCGTAAAATGCTAGTTTCTCCTGTATTTTTTTTATAAAGAAAATTATAATTTTTATTTAAAACTAATCCTAAATTATAAGAAAATTTTACCATTAATTTTAATAAATAAAATATTACATATTTAATCCTTCAACATTTTTAAATATCATAATTAAGTTTAGGTTAATTTATATTAAAAATTTCCTCTTTACTTACTTTTTATATGTGATCCATTTTGTTTATAATAAACTAACAATGGTTATAAATTATAATGATAATGTACAAATATAATTAGATAAATCAAAAATTCTTTGAACTTATCTGTAACTTTTTAATTAAATAATTTATAACTATATATCAATATTGATATCTAATCACAAATCATAACCACTTAAATATTAAGATTGTCAAACTGATTTGATCAAACATTTTTACAAGTTGTTATAGTGTATAAATTAATCATTTTCTCATTCAATATTCTAATTGAAAATAAAGTACGGAATTAGTGCAAACTTTAATTAAATTCAATCATATTTATTTTGACTAGTTATTAATTAATTTGTAATTATAATTATTATTTAAAAAATTGTTGAACCAAAGAAGGTTTCACCTTATTTTGATGATGACAAAATATCTTTTCTAATAATATTTTTGTTTAAGTGTGTATAAGGATAGAGAAGTATATTTGAGGTAGAAGAATGTTGATTGTCCAGATGAATTGAAGATCGATCGATCGAATACGCTTGCTGAAGGGAGCATCGGCTGACCAAAAGAAGATCGGTCTCCCAAACCATAGAACTAGTCGACCAAATGAATGCTTTGAGAAGATCGACTGATCGAATAGGAAAATCGGTTGACCAAACGGACATCGCTCAATTGACTGAAGCTACCAGTCGACAAAAGGAAGGAAAATAACGAAAATCGGCCGATTGACTGAAGTTATCGGCTGATCGAAGGAAGGAAAATAACGAAAACCGATCAACCGAAGATGCCTATCGGTTGGCCGAATGAAGAAGATTATGAGTGAATTATTAGGAATGGTCATATTACACAACGGTTAAAAGATTTGTCTAACAATCCAAAAGAGTTAATTAGCAAACGAACGTTGGAGATTTCACCAACGACTAAATTAATCCTGCTTAGACTATAAATAGAGGATTAAGCAACGTTTAGGATATATAAGTGATATATAAGTGATAGACAAGTGTTGAGAACGAGATTTCTTTAAAAGCTTAAGAGTTTTTATGCTGTGAGCTTATTCGTGTGTTTTATTTTTGAGGTTATTCTTGAGCCTTTAAAAAGAGAATTAAGATGTTATTCTTGAGTCTATAAAAAGAATTTGTCAAAAGGTTCTACTTGATCCTTTGGAAAAGTAGAGAAGGTTATCCTTGAGCTTAAAAGGAGGTTGTAAGTGAAGTTTATATTTGCATTCCTGATTTCATATTCAATAAAGTGCAAGTCTCTTTTATTTGTTTCATATT
Organism: Pinacopodium congolense; assembly: GCA_028565735.1. NCBI lineage: Eukaryota > Viridiplantae > Streptophyta > Magnoliopsida > Malpighiales > Erythroxylaceae > Pinacopodium > Pinacopodium congolense. Next base: position 8,284 of record JAOXYD010067977.1, on the reverse strand, counting down.
TGTTTTAACTTCCACAAATTGTATTGTTTTGGGTGTTTCTTACTCAATTTATTTAGAACCTAATTCACTCTCAATTTAGGTGTCATTTAAGACCAATAATTGGTATTAGAGTATAAGTCTCACATATATCTTTGATTCCAACGAATTAGTGGGGAAAGATCAAATGGCATGGATGATAGTAACTTAACCATTTTCTATGCCTACTAAACTCATAGATAATTATATTGTTTTAAAGAAAGAAAATGAATGGAACATAGAAGAAAAAAGATCTATTTCTTTAAATTGTAAGCCCATGTATATTTTATATTGTGGTTTAAGTATGGAAGAGTACAATAGAATTTTAATGTACGAAACTGCATATGATATATGGCATATCTTAGAAATCGCTTATGAAGGTATGAATCTAGTCAAGGAGACTAAAATTAGCATGCTTACTCATGATTATAAAATATTTAGAACGATGCATGATGAGACTATTTCCACTATATATACACGATTTAACAATATCATAAGTGCATTAAAAGGTCTAGATAAGATCTATTCTAGTGTTGAGCTTGTTAGGAAAATTCTGATGTCACTATTAAAGATATGGGAACAAAGGTAACTGCGATATAAGAGGCTAAGGATCTCAACACATTTTCCATCGACGAGCTTATTGGGTCACTATTGATATACAAAATGAGGATGAAAAATATCCAAGAAGAACAAGAAATACCAAAAAAGAAAAATATGGCTTTTAAAGCATCTAAAAGAGAAGAAAGCGACAATAAAGAATCATCGCTTGGGAGCGAAAATGAAGAACTCGCATTTATCATGGAAAGACTAAAGAAGTTCATGAGAAATGCCTCAACAAGTCAAAAAGGTACGTCATTTTTTTAAAATAAATTTCTAACATAATGTATTATGAATGTGGCAAAAAAGGACACTTGAGATTATAATGCCTGAAACTACAAAAAGTAAAAGAAAAAGACGAGAAGAAAGAAAATAAGGCATGGAAGAAAGATAAATTGAAGAAAAAGAAAGCATTAAAAGCTACGTGATTTGAATCTAACAATTCTAAAAAAGAAAAAATGGCTAACATGTGTTTTATGCCACACAATAAGGTATGTTATTCTCCTAATAAAGATTAATATGATTATTCATATGATGAAGTGTTAGAACATATAGAATAACTAACAAAAAAAAAAAAGGAATTGCATGACAAAAATAAAAGTATGTTAGATAAGTTAGATGCATGTAAAACAAAAAAATGAAAATCTTAGAAAAGACATTAGTTTGATCAACAAAGACAATGATGAACTTGTTAACGAAAATAGATCCTTAAAGAAAGAAATTGAGTCTCTTCGAGATTTTCTAGAAAAATTCAACAAAAGAAAAGGAAAACTAGAGACATTGTTAAGTATTCAGAAATACTAAAATGATAAACATGACTTATAATGCAACAATAAATCATCTATTGGTAAAATCACTTTTGTTAAAGGGAAAAATTTATAAGACAAAGGTTTATAAAAAATTGCTCATAATGAATCTAGTACACCTCAATTTAGACATCATGCATTCTTATGCACTCAAAAGCTTAAAAAATTGTTTCAAAGGCAAATGAATTATAGAAAATCATATGTCTAACTTAGACAGCATTTTCATAAAGTTTACAATATGTTTAGACCAAGAAATTATATTCATTTATTTTGTTCATATTGTGAAAGGCATGGAAATATTTCTTATTTTTTTTAATCGTCTGAAATTTTTTTCTAAAAGCTATAAAAACTATAATTTTCGAAAGATAAAAATAATATGGATTCCAAAAATTAGATAGTTTTTTTTTCTATTGTTTATAATTTTTTAAGTTTATTTTTATTTGACATGTTGAAGTTTGTATTGTAGTACTCGTGGGTTCGGTCTACCGAATGACTGATATCGGTAGACCTAAGGTAGTTTGATCGACTGATAGACGGGTCTGATCAACTGATAAATCAAAATTTACGTGTTCGGTTGACTGATGAACTGATTCGGTCGATAAATAAGTCAAAAATCTCACTTTTTCTTTATCATTCATAAATTGATTTGTGCTTTACTTATACATGTTAACTCCTTCTCTCTCAGATACTTGTGATAGCTGTTCCAACTTTTGTATAATTTTATTCAAGTTTATAGTTTAAAAAGGTATGAGTTAGGTATAATAACATCTAAGAATCCTATATAAGATAGGTGCCTAAATTGTTTTATTTATCTTGTAGGATAAGAGAAGAAAGAAATGGTATGTAGATAGCAGTTGTTCACGACATATGACTGAGGACCCTCACAGTTTATCACTTTCAAGAGCAAGGATAGAGAATTTATCACTTTTGGGAACAATGCCAAGGGTAAGGTAATTAGCATCGAAAAAGTAGGTATAAATAAATGTCCTTTAATCGATAATATTTTACTTGTTGAAGGCTTGAAACATAACTTATTGAGTGTTAGTTAATTATGTGATAAGAACTATAATGTAAGTTTCGTAAGAGATGAGTGTGTTGTCTCTAAGATAGATAACAATATTATCGTATTCTTAGGAAAAAGGAAAAGGAATACTTATATTATTGATCTATATTGTGTTACTAACTTTGAAGATAAGTGTTTAATTTCCTTGAGTGAATGCGATTGGACTTGGCATTGACGTTTTAGACAAGCAAGTATGGATCTTCTCTTAAAGTTCAATTCGAAACAACTTGTTAGAGGACTTCCAAGTATAAAATAAGAAAAAGACAAAATTTGTGAAGCATGTGAAATGGAAAAAACAAGTAAGAATCTCTTTTCAAAGAAAGAAATCGACAACATCTTCTAAACCTCTCAAACTACTTCATATTAATTTATTTGGTTATACTAGAATAACTAGTTTAGGAGGAAAATGATATGCATTTGTTATTATTGATGATTTCAGTCGTTTTACTTGGGTTTTATTCTTAAGTTTAAAAGATAACATTTTTAAATCTTTTGTTATTTTTGCAAAGAAAATTCAAAATGAAAAGTCCTTATTTATTGCATCCATTAAAATAGATCATGGTAGAGAATTCGAAAATGATATGTTTGATTGTTTTTGTCATAATCATGACATTATGCATAATTTTTCTGCATCTAAGACACTTCAACAAAATGATGTATTAAAAAGGAAAATTAAAGCTTTATAAGAAATGGCATGAACAATGATAAATGAATATGATTTGCTAAAATATTTTTAGGTCGAATACATGTTCATGTCACGTCATCAATAAAGTGAACATTAGACATAAGTTAGATAAAGCACCTTATGAGTTTTTGAACGACAAGAAATCAAGAATTAGTCTTTTCAAAGCTTTTGATTATAAATGCTACATTTTAAATACTAAAGATAGTTTGGGAAAATTCAATTCTAAAACAAATGAAGACATTTTTTTAGGATATTCTTTATCTAGTCAAGCATATAGAGTTTACAACAAAAACTCTCATGTTGTTGAAAAACGAAACTAACCCTTTTGAAAGAAAGAAAGTACTTAAGTTTGATGATGCAAATTTATTTAAGGGATTAGAAAACCTCTCATTTGAAGACAATGGACAAACATCACAAATTGTTCAACCAAGTAGAGAAGGAGGACACGAAGAGCTACTAAGAGATTGAAAATATAAGAAGGATCATCCTGCCAATCAAATTATAAGTAATGTTCATCAAGGGGTAACCACTAGATCTCAATTTAATTTATCTCATATTGCTTTTATTTCAAAGATTAAACCTAAATCAATAGAAGAAGTTCTAGATGATGAGAATTGGATTTTAGCAATAAATGAGGAATTGAAACAATTTGAACAAAACAAAATTCGGACCTTAGTACCTAGACCTGTAGATCATCCTATAATAGGTACTAAATGAGTTTTTAAGAATAAACTAGATGAATAAGGTAACATCGTTAGAAATAAAGTAAGACTAGTGGATAAAGGGTATAACCAAGAAGAAGGAATAGATTATGATGAGACGTTTGCCCCGGTAGTTAGGTTAGAGGCTATTAGACTATTTATTGTATTTGAATCTCACATAAGTTTTAAATTGTTTCAAATAGATGTCTAAAGTGCATTTTTAAATGAATTTATTCAAGAAGAAGTGTATGTTGAACAACCCCTCGGTTTTGAATGTCATGAAGTATTTGAACATGTTTTAAAACTTTCTAAAGCATTGTATGGTTTAAAACAAGCATATAGAGTTTGGCATGATAGATTAAATACATTTTTACTTAACAATGGTTTTGAAAAAAAGAAAGTAGACGCCACCTTGTTTATTAAGAAAGATCAAAATTCTTTATTAATTGTTCAAATATATGTTAATGATATTATTTTTGGTGTTACTAGTGAATGTTTGTGTAAAGAATTTATTACGGATATGAGTAAGGAGTTCGAGATGAGCATGATGAGAGAATTGAATTTCTTCCTTAGACTTTAAGTTAAACAATTAAAGGATGGAATTTTCATTAATCAATCAAAGTATACACAGGAACTCCCTAAGCATTTTGATATAGATCAAACAAAGCCCTTAGGTACTCCTATGAGCACATCCACCAAATTAAATAAAGATGAAGATGGAAAAGCGGTAGATAAAAAACTATATTGAGGTATGATAGGTAATTTGTTGTATTTAACTACTAGTCGCCCTGACATTATGTTTAGTATTTGTTTGTGTGCATGTTTTCAATCTTGTCCTAAAGAATCAGATTTACTAACTGTTAAACGTATTTTGCGCTATCTAAGTGGTACATTGCATTTAAGACTTTGGTATCCTAAAAATGATTATTTGGATTTAGTTGGGCATTCTGATGTTAATTATACGGGTAGTTTGCTAAATAGAAAAAGTACATCTGGTGCATGTCATTTTTTACGAAGTGCATTAGTTTCATGGTTTTGTCGAAAATAACATTCTGATGCATTATCTACGGCAGAACCCAAATAGTTGCTTTACTCAAGTTTTATGGCTTAAAAAACAACTCAAAGACAATAGTTTGCATTTTCATATAATTGCAATTCGATGTGATTACACAAGTACCATTTGTTTGACTAAGAACCCTATTCAACACTCTAGGATTAAACATATTGAAATTTGTTATCATTTTATTCAAGATCATGTGCGAAATGGAGATATTGAACTTGAGTTTGTTGATACATTGCATTAATTAGTGGATATTTTTACTAAACCTCTATGTGAAGATCGTTTTTTCCCAATTAGATGAGAAATTGGTATGATTGATGAATATTCCTTATTGACCTTTTGTATTGATTCTAAAAAAGGGGAAAAGTATTGATATTAAATATTCTTTATTTATCATACGCATGAATTTATAGGGAGTTGAGTTTTTACATATTTTTATGAAGTCTTAAACTTTTGTGTAATTTAGGGGGAGTTTATATCTATTTTATATGTTTTAATATTACATGGTTTTGTCTTCACCAAAAAGGGAGAGATTGTTTAATTAAAAGAGATTTCACCTTATTTTGATGATGACAAAACATCATTTCTACTGATATTTTTATTTAAGTGTGTATAAGGATAGGGAAGTATATTTGAGCAAGAAGAATGTTGATTATCTAGATGAATTGAAGATCAGAAGTATATTTGATCAAGAAGAATGTTGATTGTCTAAATTAATTGAAGATTGATTGACCGAATACATATCGGTCGACTGAATACTCTTATTGAAAGGAGCATTGGCCAACCGAAAGAAGTTCGGGTCGACCAAACAATGAAACCAGTTGATTGAATGAACACTTTGAACAGATAAACTGATCAAATATGAAGATCGGTCGACCGAATAAACATCAGTTGATCAATTGAAGCTACCGACCGACCGAAGGAAGGAAAATAATGAAAACTAGTTGATCGAAGATGCCTATCGGTTGATCGAATGAAGAAGATTACGAGCGAATTATCAAGAATTGTCATATTGCACAACGGTCAGAAGATTTGTTCAACGGTCTAAAAGAGTTAATTAGCAGACAAACGTTGGAGATTTCACCAACGGCTAGATTAATCCTGCTATAAGTAGAGGATTAAGTAACGTTTAGGATATAGAAGTGATATACAAGTGATCGACAAGTGTTGAGAACGAGTTTTCTGTAAAAGCTTAAGAGTTTTTTTGATGTGAACTTATTTGTGTGTTTGATTTTTTAGGTTATTCTTAAACCTTTAAAAAGAGAGTTAAGAAGTTATTCTTGAACCTACAAAAAGAATTTGTTAAAAGATTATACTTGAACTTTTGGAAAAGTATAGAAGGTTATCCTTGATCCTAAAAGGAGGTTGTAAGTGAAGTTTATATTTGCATTACTTATTTTATATTCAATAAAGTGCAAGTCCCTTTTATTTATTTCATATTTGTTTTAGTTTTTGCAAATTTTATTGTTTTGTTTATTTCTTACTCAATTGTTTTAGGAACCTAATTCACCCTCGCTTAATTGTCATTTACGACCAACAAAACAACATTTTCAAATCTTAATTCACTCTATCAAATAATTTACAAATAATTGTTAATAAAAAATAATTGAACATTCTTCCTAATCACTTTAAACTAACTATTTTCATAAAATTTGTATGATATCTAAGTGCTATCAATTGAGTTATTCAATATAATATGTTATAAATAACATATCAAAATATAATAATTCTTATATGAAATAATTTGGTAATCTTAAATATAATGATTAATCAAATAACCATCTAAATGAGAAATCTACTGATATGCAAGTAATATTCTAATGGAGGTACGTATAATTAGGTCAGTTCAATAAATTTGTTTTCTAATAAGCACCCATAAGTTTGTTTAAATTTTATACTTTTATTTATGTGATCAATTATTTTTTTCATAGGAAAGAAGCATAATGTATATTGGTCGTTTCCTTCCAACAATATCTTGTCTTGATGAAATTACAATTAAGAATAATTTGGAAATAATACCTAATTACAGTTTGAATATCATAACTATAATCTTACTATAATTTTAATTACATAACAAATTTTCTCTGGATTTTATTTTAGTATTAATAATTAAATATAATTAATTAAATATATAAAAATAAAGAATGTCTTTATTAAATAAATTTATAATGTCATACATGAATTTTTATCTAATTAATTGACTACAAAGACATAAACTAAAACATACTTAATTATAATAAACTCTCATATTATTTATTGGGGTTAGCAAATCTGATACTATTTAATGAACTTTTAAGAGAGTTAATATGATCATAATGTGGAAATAAATTAAGTGAATATGTATAATAAAATAATGTAACATCTAAAAAACGAAAAATGTAGAGATAAATGCTTATCGTAATCAAGTATATTTATATGTCCCTTCATGTAAAGAGTGATTGATTGAATATGTGGATGTTTCTTATGAAAGACCACTTATAACACTTGAATTCATGTCCTATTACACAGGTGAGTAACCTTTTAAATTTTTTTTAGTTAAATGAAGAATTTTTAAAAATTTTTAATTGAGTGATCAACTTTTAAAAAGTTTTTCAGTTAAGGTAAAAACATTAACTCCGTTAGGTTTGTACTAACATAGTAAACAGACTTTATTACGTCAATATGAACCTAACGGAGTTCACATTTTTATTTTAATTAAAAAACTTATTTTGTCACGTCAGTGTCCACATAATAAAAATGTCATGTCAACATCTGTGTATACATTCCTATCTTTAAAATTTTTCAATTCAGTGAGTAAACTTTTAAAAATATGTCAATTCAGTGAGCAACCTCTAATAATTTTTTAATTCAATGACCAATCGTCTAAAATTCATTCAATTTAGGTCAAAATTAATTTTTTCTTTATAAAAATAATAAGTGATTAATATATTAATATTTTGTTAGGAGATATTTTATAACAACTTCTAAATTTAATTAACAAATATATAACTTACTCCTTTAAAAGATTAAAAACTATTTTATTGAAATAGAATAATTTTTATTATATTTTTAATTATAAATAATTTTACAATATATTTTAAAAATTATATTTTTCAATTATATTTTGAATAGAATAATTTTCATTTATTCAAAAATATTTTACAATTGAATATTTTCAATTATAAATAATCTTTGAATTATATTGAAATTATTCAATTATATTTTAAAATTAAAAATATTTTACAATTTAATATTTTAAATATTTAAAAAATATTTTTGAATAATTTAAATTTAAATTATATTTTTATTCATAAATAATTTTTTAATTATATATATTTGAATAACAAAAAATTATTCTATTTAAAATATAATTGAAAA